>OMNZ01024457.1:0-11071 GCA_900303255.1 Lesueurigobius sanzi | reverse complement strand
ATCAAATTAATTCACCTTTAACTTTACTGGTGCTACCTGTAGAGTACGGTAATACAAATTTAAAACAACTTAGCAAAAAATTCAAAATGGAGATATCTGCTTTTGCAAACGAACTCTTCATATATTCATTTTAGTCAGATTTATTTTATTAATGTCTGTTATTTGTATGTATAAAAAAAGCATTGTAACAATTAAACTATTATACCTATTATATCGTGGACTGCACCTTAAAACTAAGGTGTTGACATTCCTGTCTTACTGGCTATTTCCACAGGCCCAAGTAGTACTGCAGGGCAAGTCGAGGAGTGTAATAATTCGGGAGCTGCAAAGGACTAATTTGGATGTCAACCTCGCTGTCAACAACCTGTTGAGCAGAGATGACGAAGATGGAGATGATGGTGACGACACAGCTAGCGAGTCCTACCTACCTGGAGGTTCGTCTGTGAATTATTCTCATGACTAACAATTTCTGATCAGCTGTTGTTGGTGATGAACCTTTTGCCACGTTTTTGTAACATGAAGCGAACATTGGTTTATATTTGACTTGAATATTACTTGATTTGCATTACTCTGTGTGAATTTAAATGATTTTGTTAAATTTGCTGTTAAAGGGACATCGAGTGTCTCTCAGAAAAGATGATAAAGCAGTTTATTAATGTGGCCCATGTTCTTCCACACAGAGGACCTGATGTCGCTGTTGGATGCAGACATTCACTCAGCCCATCCCAGTGTGATTATTGATGCCGACGCCATGTTCTCTGAGGACATCAGCTATTTTGGCTACCCATCGTTCAGGCGCTCTTCTCTGTCCCGCCTAGGTTCCTCTAGAGGTAACTCTATCACACACCATTAACTAGTGAATGGAAACAGAGCGTGGGACACTCTGGTTACTGCACTGGTGCTGGTTCTTTTTGGATGTAGCTTCAATATTAGAAATATTTATGATGTCTTGGTAAGAAATGAGGGCAAAGTACAAGGGAAGAACTTTGAGTTGTTTTGTGACGTAAATTTGATATACATATATTTTTATATTGCATATACTGTGAGCTCTCTGAGAAAGGCCCGCTAGGCCCACCTGTGTTTTCCCGCTTTTATTTTACTGGGATGTTTTTTTTTTTACATACAATTCTATTAAAACTTATAGTGTATTTTTAGCCTATATGCATGCTCACTTGTTTTCACTTCCTGCTTCTCGGATGAGCACACAACCCAACTCGCCCTTAGACTCAACAAAAACAAAATTACTAAAGATTTACTGATATCTCTTTTCTCAAAACTATGTTAATGGGTCCTTCCCAGAGAGTGGCTTATTTCTGTCCCACTGGTGTGACCTTATTGCATACCAGTTCTCCTTCTGCCTTTAGAGCGAGACTCCGAGCTGCTGCGCGAGAGGGAGTCTGTGCTGAGGCTACGGGAGCGCCGCTGGCTCGATGGAGCTTCGTTCGATACAGAACGAGGCTCCACCAGCCGTGATGGAGAGCCCAATCTCGACAAGAAGAGCATCCCAGTTCAAAGCCCAGTGTCCCTCGGAGAGGAGCTGCAGTGGTGGCCTGACAAGGTACAAATCTTCAATTTAATAGATTGTACTGTGTGTGTGATCCGTGATACCAATGTCTGAACTTTCCAGGATGGTGTGAAGTTTGTGAGCATTGGAGCGTTGTTCTCAGAATTGGTTGCTGTAAGCACCAAAGGAGAGCTGTACCAATGGAAATGGAGTGATCCTGAACCCTACAGGAATGCACAGGTGAAAATTTACAAGAACAGATGTAAAATAATTGCATTTCTTGTAACCCTAATATTACCTGTTCCTATTTTTGATCTAATATAATTTGAAATTATATACTGTATATATCTTTTCATAATAGTCTAAAATCTATCCTACAGAATCCATCCATTCACCACCCACGTGTCCCCTTCCTGGGCCTGGTCAATGAGAAGATTACATTATTGTCGGCCAACAGCATCAGAGCCACTGTAGCCACGGAGTCAAACAAGGTGCTCTGTTTTTTTTTAATGTTATGCTCCGTTGCAAATTAACATGATCGTATGCTTCAACAATTAATATGTTTTTGACATGTTGATAATAGGTTGCGACTTGGGTGGATGACACACTCAGTACAGTGGCCTCTAAACTGGAGCACAGCGCCCAGGCCTATCCTGAGCTGCAGGGTGAGCGCATGGTGTCATTGCACTGTTGTGCTCTGTACACATGTGCTCAGCTGGAGAATAGCCTCTACTGGTGGTAAGTTGCATTACAATTATTTAATCTTATGCAAGATGATTGTATATTGCTTTTGTGTGACTGTTTTCTGTTTACTCCATAGGGGTGTTGTGCCTTTTAGTCAGAGAAAAAAGATGCTTGAAAAGGCCAGAGCCAAGAACAAAAAGCCAAAGTCTAGTGCGGGGATCTCCTCGATACCCAACATCACTGTGGGAACCCAGGTATAAAACACTGAAATGGTTTATTTCCAACTTGAATGTTGTGCACAGATTATAGATTTTGTGTTGTTTGTGCCCCAGGTGTGCTTGAGGAGTAACCCCCTGTATCACGCTGGTGCAGTGGCCTTTTCTGTCAGCGCAGGGATCCCTAAAGTGGGTGTCCTCCTGGAGTCTGTCTGGAACATGAACGACAGCTGCAGGTTCCAGCTGCGCTCACCAGAGAGCCTCAAGAATATGGAGAAGACCTCCAAGACACAGGAAGCCAAGTCAGTTTCTACATTTAGTGCCTGCTTAAGTCAGCTTTTTCTTTTTTAGCACAAACTAAAATGGTTTGCATCGTAGCAAAGCATTGTCCAATTTAGCTGTTGTGTACACGGTTTAGCAGCAGACTATACATGCGTGATGATGTTTTATCTTGGTATATTTGAGCAAGATTACTGTCAATGTTACATTAATGTTCTTATTATGGCAGGACTGAAAGCAAGCCTGAGCTGGTGAAGACTGAGATGGGCCCCCCTCCGTCCCCTGCCTCTACCTGCAGCGATACCTCCTCCATTGCAAGCAGTGCCTCTCTGCCCTACAGTAAGTCTATGCCCTTTCTGTGACCTCTAACTCTTACACAAAACAAGTCGTTGCTTTCCCTCCCACTATCTTGCAGCAGCAGAACCAATATCTTCCTTGCTCGCTCCTCTCATTAGTCCTTTGACTTTGAAACAGATGGTGCGCTGGCGTTTTATCAGCATTTTTTCCCCCCTATCTGCCCTTTTTTGCTGTGGAGGAAGTGAAGCCATCTTACAGTATACTGCTTGCTCACTCCCTTATTACCTCCTTATCATTTGAAACGTGCCTTTGTCGCATTTACTCTAGTTATTGTATTCTACTCAAACATATACATTTCTGGCCTAGTCTGCGGTTGTAATAATTTATTTCATTTGGCAATTTGTACCTTAGCTCATCATTTTTCTGTACAACTTTCAGAACGAAGGCGCTCTACTCCGGCTCCCAAAGAAGAAGAAAAAGTGAATGAAGAGCAGTGGTCTCTCAGAGAAGTGGTGTTTGTGGAGGATATAAAAAATGTCCCAGTAGGAAAGGTGGGAGTAGTGTCTGAAACCTTTTGTTGAAAATTGCCATAGCAATGTTAGTGATGCGTCTTATTTCTCGCAGGTGCTCAAAGTGGATGGTGCATATGTTGCAGTGAAATTTCCAGGAACGTCCAGCAGCATGAACAACCAAAGCACTGCTCCTCCTTTGGACTCTGATCCTTCCTCACTCCTGCAGGACTGTAGGCTCCTAAGAATAGATGAGCTACAGGTTTGTTCAAATACAATTACACAGTGGTGTGCGGCGCATTTACTGCCTTCAGTGGCACAGAACAGAAATGTAAGCTCCAATACAAAGTCATTAAAACTATGTGAAGCTTGCAACTTATACCCTGCTTGACTTTCTTCATAACCAAATAAGAACATTCGCTATTGAAATTAAAATTTCAACTCCAAATGTAATAATGATCACAATGTTATTAATGAAAAAGTGTGACCCAACCGGGAAGCGAACCTG
Organism: Lesueurigobius sanzi; assembly: GCA_900303255.1. Classification (NCBI taxonomy): domain Eukaryota; kingdom Metazoa; phylum Chordata; class Actinopteri; order Gobiiformes; family Gobiidae; genus Lesueurigobius; species Lesueurigobius sanzi. The sequence goes on along the minus strand of OMNZ01024457.1, from coordinate 7,075 downwards.
GATCTCCCCTGCGAGATCCTAAGCCTTCTCTGTAAATATTATACCATTTGTATCTGCTTGGCTGGGGGGGTACGCTATTTGTGATATACGGAGCAGAGGCTTCACTATTTCATCTGAAGGCACAAGGAAAGAACTCTCTCCCCTCGGCAACGCAGAAAAAATCTGGAGGACAATATAGCGTTTAATAATATTATGTTATAATTTTAATATTTTTTATCTCTAAATAGTTTAGACCGGCAGAGAAGACTTTGACCGCACGCCACTGCAATTGCCTTACAAAGTCTTTTACAAAGTCTTAATTACAAAGTCTTATATTTGCACTTTACAGGTGGTTAAAACTGGTGGAACTCCTAAAGTTCCCGACTGTTTTCAGCGAACACCTAAAAAACTCAGTATTCCTGAAAAGGCTGAGATTCTAGCTGTGAATGTTGACTCCAAAGGTAATTTTGTGTCTGATAAATATATTTTGAAAAACTCTTTACGTATCTGTGACAAACCTGAATATCCCTTTTCACTTCCAGGAGTTCATGCAGTTTTGAAAACTGGTAACTGGGTAAGATACTGTATCTTTGACCTGGCAACAGGCAAAGCTGAGCAGGAGAATAACTTCCCTACTAGTAACCTAGCCTTCCTAGGACAAAGCGAGCGAAATGTTGCCATCTTTACTGCTGGACAGGTGCGTTTGTTTTTGTATGGTGGTTATTTTTGTCAAAGTACCCACACATAACTGCATTCATTTCAAATTCCTCAGGAATCACCCATTATCCTTCGGGATGGAAATGGCACAATCTACCCTATGGCCAAAGACTGCACAGGGGGAATTAGAGATCCAGATTGGCTGGACTTGCCACCTATAAACAGCCTAGGCATGGGGGTACACTCGCTGGCTAATCTTCCCTCCAACTCCACCATTAAAAAGAAAGCTGCTATTATTATTATGGCTGTGGAGGTAAGTTTATTTTTTTACGGTTATAGTATATTAGAAACATATTTAATATACAATTTAATATTGTTAGTGCAAACAAAATCAACATCCCATCTTGTCTTTTTAGAAACAGACTTTGATGCAGCATGTGTTGCGCTGTGACTACGAGGCGTGTCGACAGTATCTAGTGAACCTGGAGCAGGCCTTCCTCCTGGACCAGGGCAGTCAGGCCCTGGGAGCTCTCCTGGGTCATCGCTGTGACGGCAACCGCAACATCCTCCACGCTGCTGTCTCTGTCTGCTTTCCTGTGAGCAACAAGGAGACCAAGGAAGAAGAAGGTAACACGTCCTCAGGTTGTTGTTGTTTTATTTAACTAAGAAAGTCCCATTGAGATTAAAAACCTTTTTCTAGGAAGTCCTGGCCAAGAGGAAGCTAAAGTTACACACAATTACAGTTACATTATTGACATAGAATCACAAATGATTACAAAAAAACAGTTACAAGCCAAGGACATCATCTCAAGTGCTCTCAATCTGGACTTAAAGGCATCCAATGAAATGTGTTTAATCAGTTAATTTCCAGTCTTTTTGCTACATGTTTCATGAAGGAGCAAAGTAAACAAATTCCCAGTTAAGATTAGTACATGAATTCTTTCTATTTGATTCAACTTGAAAGAAATCAGTTGAGTTTCCTTTCCTAGTCCCTTATTGCTGTGTTGTGACGCACTATATTTTCATATTTCAGAGGCTGAACGGTCCGAGAGAAACACCTTTGCTGAGCGTCTGTCTGCTGTGGAGGCGATTGCTAATGCCATCTCCGTGGTGTCAAGCAACAGTTCTGGGAACAGGACTGGCTCCTCTAGCAGCAGAGGGTAAGACAGACTTCAGTTTCTACACAAAATGTCAATTAGATTAGCCACACATTAATAAGAATGTTCACCACATTTATTTAAAAATGACTAAATGAACTTTTGTCCCTTCAGGCTTCGTCTGAGGGAGATGATGCGACGGTCATTGAGAGCTGCAGGTCTTGGTCGTCATGAATCTGGACCATCCTCCAGTGACCACCAGGACCCTGTGTCTCCGCCCATCGCTCCGCCGAGTTGGGTCCCTGATCCTCCACCCATGGACCCCGGTCAGTATAGTTTATTTATTTAAAAAGGAATCCGTTGTAAATTATTTGCTGCTCAGAATATTTGTTTCAATGCAGTATTTTTCTGTTCTTCAGATGGTGACATTGACTTCATCTTGGCTCCAGCTGTGGGCTCACTCACCACTGCCTCATCAGGAAACAGTCAGGGGCCTAGCACCTCCACCATTCCAGGTACTTGGATATATTTTTCAATGTTCATGTAATTATATGAAAGATTAGGGTTTTTTGGGTGTGTAGTATCACCTTTACACAAATACAACTCTCCTCTGTTTTCAGGGCCGTCCACAGAGCAATCAGTGGTCGAATCAAAAGACCGAAAGGCCAACGCACACTTGATCCTGAAGTTGATGTGTGACAGTGTCGTCTTGAGGCCACACCTGAGGGAGCTGCTCTCTGCAAAGTAATCTTACCGTTATATTTCCATCATTTGCAATGCAGCAACTTCTCAAAATATTTCCTTAAATTATGGTATTATGCTTTTTCTCAAACACATTTATCACAATTTTACACATTGATTTATAAAATGCTAAATAAAGTATAAGCTTTGCCAGACCTCGCAAGATAAGGAAAGCTTTTTTCTGGATACGTGTGACTCGGGATGAGTTTATGGGAACAGGAGGTTCTCTTGCTGAGCTGTCGCTGCGGTGCTAATAATAGCCACCAGAAGAATCAAAGTTTACTCAAGAGTAGTACAGCTCTAGCGACATTTTTGAAAAGAATAAAATTGTAACATGGCTATGGGCTTTGTTTTTTGTTTTTTAATCTGTAAAGCACTTTGAGTTTCATTTTTCTATGAAAATCGCTTTATAAAGTTTGATTGATTTGATTTAAAGAGTAGATTTTGCATAATACCCCCCTTTAATAATTATTCTGCTTTTTTGCTGTGTTAAAACAGAGATGCCCGTGGGATGACACCCTTTATGCTGGCCGTCAGTGGGAGAGCATATCCTGCAGCCATTACAGTTTTGGATGCCGCCCAGAAAATAGCAAAAGGTAAGATGATTAAACGTTCTTTGTATCCTTTCTAAAACCCTTTTAGTTTGTTGTTTATAGACACACATTTACAAATATTGCATATCTTATATTCTCAGTGCTGCCCCCCTCAATACACCCATTTGTTCCATGAAGTACAAGCATTTACAGTTTGATGAGTGAATGTATGTCAATAGTCTTGAGTTCGACCTGTAAAACACTAACAACAAACAGCAATGCTAATTGCAGATTAGGTAACGGCTATTAGTGGGTTACATGAATCTGACCCGTTACCCTGTCCTCAATACAGTAGGTACCTAACAAACTATTATTATCATCCACTTTGTCTTCACAGCCGGTGATCCAGGCGTCGCAGAGAAGGAAGATGCAGACTCTGTTTTTATGGAGATGATTTGCCCCTCGGGAACAAACCCTGATGACTCTCCGCTGTATGTCCTCTGCTGTAACGACACCTGCAGCTTCACTTGGACCGGAGCAGAGCACATAAACCAGGTCAGAGCAGAACTGCTCTTAAAACACATGAAGAAATTATTACAATCAAAATTATTATTTGAAACACTGAACAGCATGACACATTATTTAACTCAAGTAAAAAAATATACAATATATTCCTGATGGTTTTCTGTGCTAACCCTTTTGTTTATAATTCTAGGATATTTTTGAGTGTCGGACCTGTGGACTCCTGGACTCGCTCTGCTGCTGCACTGAGTGTGCCAGAGTGTGTCACAAAGGACACGACTGCAAGTATGTATCGAGTACAGCATTACTGAACTACTTTTGTCTCAAATTATATAAAAATTACAGCAATTCTTTGCTGGGCGTTAATAGTTTCCTAACCATTCACTCTGCAACATGTAAACTGGCTGATAAAACATTTCCTTTGCAAGTGCGTCATTGGGCTCATTTTATGCAACTAAAACATTCACTCCAATCTTTATTTATATAGCACATTTTAACAAAAGGTAAGACTAAAAACCAAAGCTTAATTTACGTCCTTTTGCCATAAAAACAATAACTAGTGAAAGTAAATAAAGTTTCATTACCATGAAATGACAATAAATCAGTAAAATAATAATATATAAATAAATTAGTAAAATCAACAAAGTACCAAAAATAAGTAAATCAGATTAAATAAAAAAATACAGGACCACACATCTCGTGCAGTGTTAAAAGCCAGAGAATAAAAGTATCTTAAGATGAGATTTAAATTGAAAGTTTATTCCGTAAATAAAAAGATAATGGGCCTTTAGGGTCATTCAGTTAAACGGAAGAAAGATCCTTGATGTTATCGGTTACTGCAGTGTTTAAAAATGTTTACTCCTTAAAACAGGCAGACCGTGACGTATTGAAGAATCATCTTTTCCTTTTCCTCCTAGGCTCAAGAGGACATCCCCAACAGCGTACTGTGACTGCTGGGAGAAGTGCAAATGCAAAACACTAATTGCTGGACAAAAGGCAGCACGTCTGGATCTGCTCTACAGGCTGCTCACTACCACCAACCTGGTCACCACACCAAACAGCAGGTAATGGGACCAAAGTACATGGTGAATCAAGCGATATATGTAAACTACATTGATATTTGCATTAAAGTTATTGGGATGGAGGGTTGCAGGGGTCCATAGCACTGGGTGATGCAGTATTTTTTCATCCTAAAATAATTCGCAAGCTGAGTGTTTGTTGCAGACAGGTCTATGAAATTACTATGAATATTGTGGATAAAGCCACAATCAGTAAAGTCTAGTCTTTATGGTTAAACATTTTCAGGACGTTTTGGCAGTACATTGGGAAAAAAATCACTTTCAGGCTTCATAGAAGATGATGTGTACACAACCTGTTTAAATTTGACCCTTTGTTCTCTCTTGCCTTGTGTAGAGGAGAGCATATATTGCTGTTCCTGGTGCAGACTGTTGCCAGGCAGAGTGTGGAGCACTGTCAGTACAGACCTCCTCGCATTCGAGAAGACCGAAATCGCAAGACTGCGAATGCTGAAGGTATATTTAGAGATTCATTCCTGTCAATCGCTACTTGATAGTTTACCTTTACTCATAGTTCTCTAGTTAATAAAATAATTAAACTTTGCTAAACTGTACGATTGTGTTTGTAATATTTCAGACTCTGATATGCCTGACCATGATCTGGAGCCGCCTCGTTTTGCGCAGCTGGCTCTGGAGAGGGTCCTGCAAGATTGGAATGCCCTCAAGTCCATGATCATGTTTGGTTCTCAGGAAAATAAAGACCCGTAAGCAAAGCAAGCTAAACCTTTGTTATATTTTAGATGAACAACTCCCTATAGATGTTGTTTGTTTTGTTTAGACTTAGTGCCAGCAGCAGAATTGCACATCTATTGCCTGAAGAGCAGGTCTACTTGAACCAGCAAAGTGGCACTATTCGCCTCGACTGTTTCACCCACTGCCTCATCGTCAAGTGTGCGCCTGACATCACTGTAAGTTCAATTACAGAATCTGCACTACTCGTGTCATAATTGTGTTCAATATTTGCTTATTCTTTTTTTCTTTTCTAGTTCATAGACACTTTATTGGGTACACTGGTGAAGGAACTGCAGAACAAGTACACCCCAGGGCGGAGAGAGGAGGCCATAACAGTCACCAGGCGCTTTCTGCGCTCTGTTGCCAGAGTGTTTGTTATTCTCAGCGTCGAGATGGTATCATCCAAGAAGAAAAAGTATGTTTATTATAAGTGACATTAATCTTTGAGTGTTAAAGTGGTGTAAGGATATAAAGATGGATGTTTTTTTAATTATCCTCTCCATAAAAGTTGTTAGAGGTTGATAGTCAGCGCACAGTTTTTGTTTTTATTTTACACTCCTAAGTTCCGAAGTTAAAATTGAATCTTAATGAGTTAAAACCATTAGAATTAATATTATTTATAATCACATTTGAGAATTTCTGACTTGCAGAGTAAAAGAAATTGCCAATAGATCATTCCTTCTTATTGCAAATAATGTTTTCTCTTATTTTAAATGAAAAATACTTGCTCCATTGACAAAGGGAAGACTTCCCTAATCAAATCAAGGTTACTTAGTTTTATTTCAAGAACATTTAACATTTTAGGATTGGTTTTCGTATTGTTCACACCCATTTACAACTCCAAAGATGTAGTTGACTCACTGCATTCAAGCTGGTTATTGAGAATCAGATATTTGCAGCTAAATAAGCTAAGATGGCCTCCATAGCTATCGGGGAGAGTGGGGCAAGCAAATATTGAATTACAATATTTTCTTCTTCTTCTCTCCTTTTTATAGTAACTTCATCCCCCAGCCCATTGGGAAATGCCGGAGGGTTTTTCAGGCCTTGTTGCCATACGCCGTGGAGGAGCTGTGTAACGTTGCAGAGTCTCTGATTGTTCCTGTTCGGATGGGTATCGCTCGCCCCACTGCGCCTTTTACTCTGGCGAGCACGAGCATCGACGCAGTCCAGGGAAGTGAGGAGCTCTTCTCTGTGGAACCACTGCCTCCAAGACCCTCGCCTGACCAGTCAAATAGGTTTGTTATATTATGTAGGATTGAAAGAGTCCCAACACAAGCAGGACCCTGGACTAAAATCAAGACTGAAACTGCAAAAAACTACCATTACCATTGTTTGTGAATAGGGTTGTCACGGTATGAAAATTTGACCTCATGGTTATTGTGACCAAACTTATCACGGTTATCGGTATTATCGCGGTATTTTTTTATTTTTTTTAGTGTGTTGAATATGTTCAGAAAGCATTGATAGTCCTCCACAAACTAAAAGTTTTAAAAAATTATCACAGCTATTCAATTTAAATATAAAGAAAGTTATTACTCATTATTACTCGTTATTCATTTGAAATGAGAAAATCTAGGTGTTTTTGTATTACTACATACAAAAATAAGTTTGATAAGTGATATTATTTACTTTATATTCGTAAGCTATAAGTAAAAATATAAATTCTAAATCAATTTCTCACAAATTTTAGTTGCACAATCATCAATCGACATAATTATGCAAAAATACCAAATATAAT
>OMNZ01024455.1:12356-57827 GCA_900303255.1 Lesueurigobius sanzi | reverse complement strand
CTAGCATTGATGTCAATCACTGAATGCAAGTAAACACAACATTAATAATAATATAACATGTGTGACATGCCCCTTAGTCAAGATGTGTACTGCACCTTCATAATTATGCACGTACTGGGATATGTAACATTTGAAACCCTTTTCACGTTAGCTTTGAGGAGCAGATGAAAACGTGTCGACAATACGGTGGACATCATCCACAGAAATGTTCAGTAAATGTCCAAGGCATCTAGAAAAGAAAAGCTCACTGCCTGCACCATCCATTTTGACAGCGCTGTGAAAGGGACAGGAAATAGTAGCGATCCCCGGAGTTCATCAACCGGAACTAGCATTTGCTATTGTACACGGGGTCTATTTTCCACATAAAAAGTTGTCCACACAAGTTGATTGAACACTTAGATAAAGGTTTTACTCCACTGTACCCAATGTAGTTTGGATTTTTTGTGCACCATTCAACTGAGTCCGCAAACTGTTTGTTTTCTGATAAAAGTGTCTACTGGATAAGTACTCAATATCGGAGCAGGCTTCCTGGACTTTGAGGGAATTTAATACTATCAACCACCAAGTACTACTTCAAAAACTGTCATACTTAATTTTTCTGGTGATACTGTTCAATGGTTTAAGTTCTATCTATCAAGTCGCCTTACCTCAGCTGTCCTGTAGGTGTCCCACAGGGATCAGTACTTGGGCCCTTATTATTTTCACTATACATAAACAACCTGCCTGCCAAACTGTGGGACTTTTGGTAAGCAGAACTGGCGCTGCGGGATGAACCGAACGCTGCGCCTACAAATCCATCCATGGTTTGGGCCCTCCACCTTTGGAGGAATTTATTAGACAAAGAGACAGTACTCTTGGAACTAGATCAACCAGTAGAGGGGACTGTGAGGTACCACTCAGATGTATTACCACTGGACAAAATATCATCTCTGCAAAAGGGTGCACGACTTGGAAAAGTCTCCCAATTATAATTTGAGAGTCTTCTACCTTTACAGCTTTTAATAAAGAGGTTGAAATCTAATCAATCCTGTGATCATTTGTAGACCTGATATTGTTGTAGACTGAGAAAGTTTTATATTGTCTGTAAATAGTGTATATATTCTATGTCCATGTCTGTAATTTTTATTGTTGTCTTAAATGTATGAGGACTACAGATGGAAAGTAGCTCATAGCTAAATCTGGCACATACTGAGTGTTCATAAATGTGCTCTGTCCTTCCCAAATAAACAAATAAAGTAAAGTAAAGTACATCCACCTGTCATATCGGTCATCTTTTGAATGGATGACATGGCAATTTAACTTTAAAAATTTGCTAAATTTGAATATGTGACATTTATTGAAAAGGTTTTCTTGCCGTCCCGCACAATGTTGCTACTTTATAAAATCCTTGCTCACATAAAGAATTATCCAGCCGCTGCTCGCTGCACTTCTGCCGCACCGCAATTACAGGAGACATATCATGCTAAATTGACTTTTTTGAGCTTTTAACGTAAGTTATAACGTAGCTCCCTCGTCAAAAACATACAGACAGTACCTGGAGCAGTATTTCACTTCATTCATGCAGTTTTAAATTTATCCTGTTTGCGTTGGTCCGCTCATGTTGACTTCTGCAGCGCTTCGTTTTCTTCTTCCTGGAACAATTACGTCATTGTTCAAACCCCCCAAACTGTCCTGCACATTTTTAAAGCCAATATTGGATCAGTTCTGAGCCGTTCTGTGTTAATGGCATGGACACGGCAACAACATGGTGCTGCTAGCCACGTAGGTAAACTAAAGCCAAAGTTTATTTTTACCATGTGATTCCCACTCTAGGCTGTAGGGGGCTAACCAGGCCAAATCCTCATCAGCCCTGGCGCCACTATTTATCAACATCGTGTCATCTTCACAGTGGCTTTATTTGAATTTAAAAAAAACAGACATCCTAAAGACAGATTTTAAGCCTGTTTTTGATGATTTATATGCATGATATGTCCACTTTAAGAGCAGGATTCTCTCCTCTGATTGGTCAAAGAGCCGTTTTCTTGTCTTATTCAGGAACCTAACCTAGTCCAGCGCAGGTTGTACACCAAAAGCATGCTACCATAGAGGTCTACCCTGCTAAAAAGTGATCCATCTTCGTAGTACCACTAACCCCCTAATCCAGCTTGGCATTGTTACCCCTCTGACCATGAAAGCGGCCTCTGAATTAACTTAAATCATATCTGCTTCTCTTTGGACAGGCACAAAAGGAGCAAGTGCCGGTCTCGTCTGAAGCGCCTGCAGCTCTCCATCTCCGAACAAGTGACTCTGTGGAAGCTCGACGCGTTCCAAATGGCCGTGTGGCTCCGGTCGAGCGTGCTGGGACAGTGGCTCTGCGCTCTGCTGGGACTTCTGCACATGACCAACTCATGACGGAACTATTGACATGTTATCATTTTACATTTTTGTTTATTTAATATTTCTTATTTGTCGATCGATCGGGGCCGTGTTTCGGTTCCCCCGCACTGACGGCTCACGTGTGACGCACTGTTTTTAACCTCGATCATGAACTTTTCTGTATTTTCCATGGACATCTACCTCATGAATAACTCTTTGTGCTCAAGGGTGACCCCAATGTAATTTCCGGTCTCACAAATTCCGCTCCTCCATACTGCTGCCAACAAAGTTTTGCATGTATTTCATTTGTCACTGTTGATTTGTGCAATATATGAAAAAATTAAAGGTGCATATTATTTTAAAGTATTGGACACCTTTGCCTTAATATTGATAAAACTGAATTGAATGGATGGACTGGAGTGATGCAGGTTAAAATGATAGAGTAAATGTGATGAGAGTGATTGGTTGGTGGTGGTAGCAAGTTGGGAGCCTATAATTATTAGGCTGTAAGTTTGCAAAATGAGGATAGAGAGGGAGAAAGAGACATTTTAAAAGCCTGTCTCATTGGTAAACACAAATCCTGCAAGACTCTGATTTGTTGCTGAGATCATATCAGTAAAGGGAGGGAAACTTTGTTTTGTAATACATTCAGACTTGCAGACCATCACTTTAAGTAAGGCTAAAAAGAATAGCTGGTAAGACCCAAGCCTTTCCTTTCTTGTATGCCCAACCATAGAGCTGCAGAAGGCGTCTGGACCTGTCTGCTCTTTGGAGGTGACCACTGCAGGACTGGAGCCACAGCAGAGGGCTTGTGTTGATTGCAGATGGTGATTAGGTGAGAAGCAGCTGGGATGTGGAGCTGTACAGTCATCAGACACTAACATGGGCCAGGCTAGACGAGAATAGAAAGGCAGCTGAAGAAAAATCCAGCACATGTAATTGAAATCATAGAGACCAGACCTGATAAAATGGCATGAAATGAACAGATGAGGAGCGTAATGAATGACTCCCTAGTTTCACACGGCCGCATCCTGCTGAAACGTGAAGATGTTAATTTTCTATTGAGACCCTCTCAAAATAAATAACCACTAATCCTTGCTGCTGTTGACATTTCATGTTGGTGTCCTCAGTTGATTGGTTTGAGGATCTAGCTAAACACTGGCCTCACTCTGGCAGTAAATAACTTCAGATGCACTATAATCGAAGTGATGCGGAGTGTCAAGTGACAGAATAACAAGTTAACTTTAAAAAACGGGCAAATGGACTGTGCGTATTTTGTGTTCATGTCTTCTGGTGGTTACTGACATGACCAGATCTTAAATCCATATCATATTTGTATAAACATGGTCTTAGATAATAAACATAGCCATATTTATTTGCACTCTGTGTTAGTATGGCTAAACATATGCGTGCGTGCCTCGTTGTTGATTGGCTCTTCATTTGAAGGCCTACGGCCCACAACATTAAGTCATTTGTTGATGTTTAAAATGCTCTCGACCGTAGCTTCCCGTTATCTGAGTAAAAACGGAGACGTGCTCGTGTAGAGCCTCTGCGCAAGTGCGTGGACGCGCCCGCGCACACCCTACACACGCGCGCTTGGCGGAGGGCGGGCCGTGGACGCTCTATGTTGCCCGCAGCAAGCGCACGCAACTCTGAGCGGCACACGGGCATCCACTGCACCGCTCCAAGAGGCTGTCCATGGACCCACAGCGCTGCCGCGCCAGCTCCGCACCGCACTGGGAGTAATGACTGCCGCCTCACTGGAATGTACCCGGGAATTTACTCTGTGGATTATTCTGGATGCGTTTGAGCCAAGGTCAGTGCGCACCGCTCTCTGCTGCGTTAGACACATTTGGGCCAAACACGGAGGAGGATCTGGTTTCACAGAAATCTGAGAGCCAAAGGTTTGTGTTTCTAGAAACAGGCTAAGGACCTGTCAACTCCTGAATGTCGTTTATGGGGTGCTTTAAGTCCGTGTGCATCAAACGCGTCATGTCTGTGCCGTGCCAGGTGTGTTCATGTCAGAGCGAACAGCGGCCTTGTTTTACACAGAAATGTCGTCTATATTATGTACAGTGTTTAGTTTTAATTTTATACAGGCCGTTTGTAAAGGAGGCTGTGCAGAAAGACGCGTCGAAATGCGTCGAATGTCATCGTTAAAGTATTGGACCGCACCAGCGCTGCCTTTACCTTCTGTGATGATGAATAATGAATAGTGTGTTGGGCAGGTGTCGAGTGTCTGCATTGTTCTGATCTGCAGCTTGAACAAATGTAGGCCTAAAGTAGCCATTTCCACTGATGGAAGAGAGCTGTGTAGAGCACAAACACCAAGTCTCTTACGCACACCACTCATGGGCACTTCTCCTGAACAGCGTAAACAATATTTATTTTAGAGAAATCTATGATCAAATTCTGTAGAGATTTGGTGCTATACTCATGACTTCTGTAATTGAAATCGTATTTATTTCAGGCGTATGGATAGAAAGTGAGCGCGTCGTGAGGATTTGTCTCAGTTAATGTCAAAGCGGGATCAGAGACGGATACAAATGAAATATAGACATTGTATTTGAAGCGTTTGTCACGTTTCTATCTCACACACGCACACACTTGGTCCAGCCCCTTTTCTTCAGCATCTGAGTAAAAGCAGATGTGGCGCGTGAGGATGGTCTCCAGCTTCGCGCGCACTGACCGTGAGCGTGGGTGTGTGTCGGATTGAGGACTTAATGGGATTAGAGTCTAGTGTTAATGCGGAGGGAATCTCTGCTCGGGCTGCTCCACACGGGCGTGCCTCCGCTGCGGGCCCAACATCCCACAAAATGGCATCTGTACAAATCAAATCAACATATTTCCATTTTTTTTTAACATGAAAAACTATCCATCTAATTATTTAGGATCAATTAAAAATACCGCGCGCATTTGGTCGACAGACTTCTTATAGGCCATGCGGATTTTAATTTTTTTTTTAGCTAAAAATTGGAAGTGACATCAACGATTAAAATTAAAGAGACTGGCTACACCAAACGGCCAGAGCGGCAGCTGAAGGGGCCTGCTGTGTGCGCACATTTGCAGCTGCGCCTTTGATTCGGGCCCTATATGTGCACAAATGGAATTGTATATTTTGAATCCCGAGTGAAGTCTAATATCGGAATGTACGCACGGGATCTGGTCTGGAGTCCGCTGGGTGTGCGCGGCTGTGTGTTACATAAGGTGTGGTCCTCTCAGTGGGCCTTTCTCCAACCTTAATAGGCTATAGCCTATCTGTCAAAGGGGAAAAAATAAGTGTAAAGAGAATAGGCTCCAGACGAGGTAACAGGAGGCTTCCTCTGCCAGAAGGCCTTTAGATGACAGTGACCAAACAACAACAACCAATGAAGCTTTTCCACCAAATACATGATGCGCAGAATGTTAAATGTCTGAGTGGACACCAGGATGTTACATAATTGTATCAGTAGCGTGGGTGCGCGCGTGCGTGTTGTGGGTGTGTCTGGACATGTCTGCACGTGCGCGTGCTTTGCGTACTGCTATTTACTTGTATCACTCATTTACATGTTCGGGCCTTCGTGTGTAACTCGCATCGTGTGTATGAGCATGCTCCATGGAGCAGTGTGTTTGCGCGTGCATGCGCGCGTGCAGCGGGGTGAAGTGGGTGCTCTCTGTCGGTGATGTAATGCCGTAAAGGCTCTGCAGCAGAAGCAAAGCGGCTCACACCTTCAGATAAAGTCTGTTAGTTACTCTAAACATCCAAGTGTCGTCTGAACGAGAAGCTTTGTGGTGCACGTGCAGGAGCGGGTGGAAGCCAAGATATTGGCAGCAATCTCCCCAGCACAGGTACAATCATGTGACCTATGGGGCCCGCTAATTAACACGTCACATGAAATTATGCATTTGAAATGTTGGGTTTTTACACACTTCATTTATTAGAATAAAATAACACACAGCCTTAAAAAAATAAAAGAAGTGTTCTTGTGTACTGTCATGACATGGTTTAGCTTTACACTTGAATAATAAAGCCATGTGATGGAGGGTCTCACAGTGAGAGAGACCCTTCATCACATGGCGGGTCTCACTGAGGTTCTGGATACAACCTCAGTGAGAGAGACCCTCCATCACATGGCGGGTCTGTGAGAGAGACCCTCCATCACATGGCGGGTCTGTGAGAGAGACCCTTCATCACATGGCGGGTCTAGAGGTTCTACAGATGAGAACAGCTGTAAAATGATTTACTGTTTAATGTTTGGACCATTCTTGCCAGTGATTCTTATTTTCTTCACCACGTTCAACTGCTGCAACCGCTATCTACGACCTATACAACAATTACACACAGCCCAATTACAATTACACCTCCATAAAATAACTTTGATTGGAATTGACCGCGTTATTCACGCTCGTTTCTGACAGTAATGGCATAAGGCCTTTATTTAGCGAGTAGGCCTTTATATCTTTCTAAAGCTCTTAAAATTGATGCAGGCTAAAGGCTATTTAATTGCAAGTATTTTACATATTGATAATAAAGCTGTGCGTGTGGCCTGGAGCACCATGCGCGTGCACGGCTGCAGTGGCGCTGTGATGACATGCATGAGTGAAGCAACATCCTCTCAGCTGATATCATCTGTGACCGAGAGACATTTTGTTACAGATCCAGCGCCTGTGTGTGAGTGTGCGAGCACTGCACCTGCTGTAAAGTGCCATGTATTTAAGCACAAAGGGGCTCCTGGTGGGCCGCTCTTATTTGCATCAACACGCGCGCATTTGCAGGCGGCCGCTGCTTGTTAATGGCATTCAGAGCGCACCGCCTTTTGTCCGCGCTGATGTGGACTTGTCTCTGCTGCCTTTTTCAAAAGAGCCTTTTCACGGTCAACAATGATCAGGCCGTTTAGCCTTTTAACCCCCGCCTCTCTCCCACACACACACATACACACGGGCGCGCGCACACACAAGCACCCCTCTGAGTCTGTGCGTAAAATCTATTAATAATCTTACCCAAAGCAGCATCTAATACCCGAATGTCAGCGAAAAACACTTAGACATTGGATAGTAGAATATAAGGCAAATAATTAGTTCCATCGCCGGTGCAGAAGGAATGCGCGGCGTTGTTGTTGATAAGAGTTATCTGCGGAGTGATCTGGCACAATAATCCCCGGAGAACGGCCCTGCCAGCCGCTGATAAGAGCGACACGAGTGCTTAGAATAAAGGCGTGCGCGCAGACATAGATACAGTAGAGGATACATGGCACCAATGTAATCATCTGTCATGTGCAATATCTCGCACATATCCTGAAAAATCCTACAACTTCAGGGAAAGTGTTCAATCATTATTATTATTCGTGTCCAAACACAATTGTAGGCTGACTATGAGAAATGGTGCCGTCTATTCCCGCCCTCCCATTATCTATTAAACACATTACTTTCTGATTGGTTTATTTATGAAGTGGCCAGAATCAACGGAAGGTAAAGTGGTGGCATGTAAAAATAATAACCATATTTTGCAGGCCTTACAGCACTGATATTCAAAAGTATTTAGCTATATGTATATTTATATTTATGCTACTGCTGCTCATTTGACATTTACACATGGAAACTAAGATGTACTAAGAAACTGTAGGCTACTGGTTCCCAAAGTGGGGTCCGGGGCCCAATCACATACAAATATATTGCGTTAATATGAATTTGGTTATATAGACTACCCTATTGCCACTGTTTCCTTGTAGCCTTTTTATATGTAAAATTAAGAGAAAACCATTACATTTTCTTTAAATAGAGTGAATTCTTATCATCGCCCCATGAGATCTTTGGGCGTATAAGGGGGCTGCAGCACTCTCATGTTTGGGAATGGCTGCTATAGGCAATCTACAGGCCACGGAAAAATACATTTCCACCACAAAATGGAAGCCTTCATCAGGGCATCAGAGAGAGAGAGAGAAAATGGTATAAATAAAGGCTACAGCCAAGCAGCCCGCGCAGCAGGGACTAGTATGTGTGGAGTACTGTTTTTGATGCCTTTAGGTTAAATGTCTCTAGGCTACAATTTCAACGTCGCAATAAAAATGTATTTCCTGCAGGCTAGACCAATCAGATCACAGTCTTCATAATTATCGATTTAGTGGATTAGTCCCCGGCCTGTATCAAAGGTGAACAGGACGCGTTTTGAGGGCAGCCGTGCGCAGAAGGCTGTCTCTCCAAACACTCCGCAGATAAGGCGTCTGTCTGGCAGACTGATCGCTCGCGCGGCTCCGAGAATAATGACTTTAATTTACAGCGCAGATGACCGATAAGTGGCGCAGCGCACTGAAGGGCGGGAAGCACGCACACGTCACCACAACTTTCCCTCTGCCTCGTGCCACCACGTGCTCCAGGTCCAGGTACAAAACAGATCTGGATTTGGGCAAATTATGTAGACACAAGCTGGAATCTAGCCAGCAAAAAGGTCAATGATGCCAATAAGATAAAATGTAAACCTTAATAGCTTAAGAATTAACGTAACATTTCATTTTAATTAAATTGGTCTGGGCCTGTAGCCTGTATTTATTTGAGCTAACATGTCTGCTGAAACCAGCGGCTATATATATATATTTTTTATCTTAAAAAAGGACTTTGTATGAATTTAACCAATGGGCTACGTCACCTTTTCTTTTGGTTGAACCACAACACATTGGAGGACCACGTGCTAGGAGCGGCTCTGGCAGATAAATAACGAAGATGGAAAAGAGGAACTGCTCGAATGAAACATGGCTAAATGGCCTTTGTGTAAAGCGTTTTGAAGGCGGATTTTGAGATTGTGAGGGCTAAGCTAAAATTGAAAACCCAAAGCTGGCTTCAAAATGTCAGGTTTGAGGCTGCTGTAAAATGGTACAAATGTAAAATGAGGCAACAAAACTAAAAAAGTGTTAGTCAGATGCCATCTTATTTTCCTCTACACAGTCAGTGAGTAGGTAACTGTTGTGCTCATAAGTTTACATACCCTTTTAATCTTTCGGCCATTTTTCATAGAATATGAATGATAACTTTATTTTTTTCCCCCCACTCATGGTTAGTGGTTGTACGAAGCCATTTATTGCCAAAGAACTGAGTTTACTCTTTTGAAATCATAATGAAACAGAAACTACTCAAATGTCCCTGATCTAACGTTTACATGACCTTCAACAACTGCCAGGAAAATTGTCCAGGAGCAAAGAAAAACTCACTTCAGCTGAAATACAGGACTCTCTGACAAAATTGGACTCTCTGAAAAAAATGTATGTTTGTTCCAAGATGCACAACTTTTGATCAGGGACATTTGGCTAGTTTCTAGTGAAAAGCGTAAACAAACAGGTTTTTTGACAATAAAGATAAGATAGTTCTTTATTGATCTCACGATGGAGAAATTCACTTAATAAATGGCTTCACGCAACTACTAATCATTAAATGCTAGTCTTTGCTCTGTCCCTCTTATTTGTTTCAACCTGTGTCTGAAGAATCGCTCTCCTCCAGGACCTGTTCACCTCCATGAGTTTGGCTAGTCTTCACATCATGTATATTAAGTTCTTTTCATTTATGTTATTGCATTGCTCCTATGATAATAAGTGTATACCTAATTCATGTAGGGAATCTTGCGATTGGTGATTTTGTAAAACAAGAGGACCGGACA
The DNA here is from genome assembly GCA_900303255.1 of Lesueurigobius sanzi. Lineage (NCBI taxonomy): Eukaryota > Metazoa > Chordata > Actinopteri > Gobiiformes > Gobiidae > Lesueurigobius > Lesueurigobius sanzi. Next base: position 47,848 of record OMNZ01024455.1, on the reverse strand, counting down.
TGCTCTGTGTATGGAAGTATTGGAGTGACGTGTCAAAAGTGCAGGTGGTTAATAATCTTGATTGAATGAACCACCCGGCCTGGACATAAGCAGCGTGGTGCAAGGAGTAGTGCTCACTAACCCTTGTTTTTGTCTTCATTACAGATGGGCATGAGACAGGCTCGAAGATTCCAGTCCAGCTGCTTTTCCCAATGGACAACACGGAAGAGGAAAGTTCACTTGCACTGAAAGGATCTCAGCACCTTCTGCCTTCATTTCAACAGCACCTCCTGCATTCACCAGACAATGAACGGAAGTGACATGGCTTTAGACTGTTAAACATGACTGTTCTGATACACCCCTAAAATCATATTTTTATAAAAGATATTTTTTGAAAATCTTTTTGCAGCTGATGTGAATTTGAATTGGATCTTGCTTAGATCCTGTATTTGAATAGAACTGCTCATTCTTCACAGCTATGGATCTTGTACATTTTTGTATCCAGCTGCAGCTTCTGATGAGCACATGTTTGGGTTTGGAGTTCCTGGGCACTCCGGGACAGTGGGCACGCTACCTCCGCTGGGACGCCAGCACTCGCAGTGATCTGAGGTTTCAGATAAAGACTGCCTCCTCTGACGGAGTTCTGCTGTACTTTGACGATGCGGGCTACTGTGACTTCCTGCTGCTGTCAGTGGTGGAGGGCCGGCTGCAGCTGCGCTTCAGTATCGACTGTGCAGAAACCAGCGTGGTGACGGACAAGAGGCTGGACGACAACCTCTGGCACTTTGTCATGTTGAGCCGGTACAACCTACGCACCGTGGTGGCTCTGGACGGACTGGCTAAGGCCGATGAGGTGCGGCCCCAGAGGAAACTGATGAAGATAGTCAGCGACCTTTTTGTTGGGGGGGTCCCTCAGGACATCCGCAACGGAGCCCTCACTCTGCCCACAGTCCGGAGCATGCCTCCCTTCAGAGGAACCATCCTGGATCTCAAGTACGGCAACAGCGCTCCTCTGCTGCTGGGGAGCCTCAAAGTCCCGCTGGAGTCTGAAGGCTGGTGTTCAGTGAACCTGTGTGAGAACGGAGGCACCTGCTCTGTGGTGGACGGACAGCCTGTGTGTGACTGCTCCAAAACTCCTTACAAGGGCCGCTTCTGTAACCAAGGTAACTACTCACTGCACTTATCCCTGCTGTCGGAGAGGCTCGGGCCAACACTGCACTGTGTGTCAGATGAGCTCAATATGTCTGTTGTTTGTTAGTTTCACTGAACATTAAAGTATTTGTTGATGTTGATTGAAAAATTGAGCTGCAATGTTTTCTTCAGAAGACTGTTGGTGTGTGCTATGTAAATGTGCTTATGCCCTGCTCTTTCGCAGGCTGTAGAGGCAGCCACTGTCAGTGTGTGCGTGTGTGCGTGTGTGTGCAGCAGAGATTATCTGCTGCAGGTTAATGACATGAGTCCTGTGGCCGCTGATAAGGCCCCGGCCCCTCTCTTTGAACCAATCAAAGCGTGCCTGCCTGGGTTTCTCTTACACTGCTGGTAAATCAGTGGTGCGCACAGCTCCTGTTAGACACTGGTGCCTTTGGGTGAAAGCACTGTACTTTTATAACATTAGCAGGCCTGAGATTGGATCTGCTGACTGTCCACGGACCTCAATCATGCACAGCTCATTTGTTTATGTATTTCCTGTCTGTAATTAGATACATAATTCAGTTGGGCTGCAGCCACAGACAATGGCCGAGTGGATCTGGAATTCCAAGATTAGGTTTTTTATCTCCGCCGCGGCGCGCTACAATAATGGGGTGTGCGAGTGGGGGATGGGCCAGCACCTCTGTCTCCGCTGTTGTGGTTCTATTTGAGACGCTTTGTTTTCCTCAATTCATTAAATGTATTAATGAAAAGCACTGCAGCCACACAATCCAGTCCATTATTACATCTTTTATAACATCTTTTATTACATCTGCGCGTCGCCTCACAAGCGCAGCGTCCCCTCGTCAAGCCTGAACGGTCCACCAGTGAAAGCGTGTGCCAATGCTGTTCTGGACCAGGCAGACAGACAGAGAGAGGGATAGAGGCATAGAGGCATTTTCAGGTATACTGTATTAAGAGTATCAAGTATCAGTGTTACAAATAGGGCTGAAAGAATAAATTGATGAATCAACCACTAATCAATTTTTGAAATAGTTGTCAACTATTTTCATATTCAATTAATCGTTTCTGGGATTTACATTGATTGGAGCAAGAATTACATCAAATGGTTGTATTTTTGAGTGAAAAACCATTTTTGTTTTTCTTATTTTTATTATCAAAAAACCTGTTAGTTTCAACTAAATGTCCCCGATCAAAAGTTGTGCATCTTGAAACAAACATCAATTTTGTCAGAGAGTCCTGTATTTCAGCTGAAGTGAGTTTTTCTTTGCTTCTGGACAATTTTCCTGGCAGTTGTTGAAGGTCATGTAAACGTTGGATCAGGGATATTTGAGTAGTTTCTGTTTCATTATGATTTCAAAAGAGTAAACTCAGTTCTTTGGCAATAAATGGCTTCGCACAACCACTAACCATGAGTGGGGAAAAAAGATTTTTGTTATCATTCATATTCTATGAAAAATAGCCAGAAAATGAAAAGGGTATACAGTACTTAAACCTTTGGCCACAACTGTATATAAGATTGTTTATCAATATCTGTACTCTCTTTGCCCAAGATATATGATAAATCTGCAGACCATAATTAGAATAGCCCCAAATATATCAATCAATCAATCAATCAATCAAAGTTTATTTATAAAGCGCTTTTCCTACAAAGAGAACAACTCTCTCTTTCACAATTCCAGACTGAATTCTTGCAGTTCTGAGCTTTCAAATGAGGAATGAAGAGCATCTTACAGACATTAACTTTAAGTTTACTCTATCAAGTCCTCAAACAGCGTCACTTTAGCTTCATGTGGCAAAAAGTTGATTAAAACAAAATACAATTTCCAATCACCTATTGCAGCCAAACAATTCATCAATTAACTGTAAAGATAATCTGATTAACCTCTTAAACCCCACCAGGTGCCCAATTTGTGTCCTGGGGAAGGAAAGAGACATAGAGAGGGGAAGGAGAGATCGAGAAGAAGGAAAGAGGGAGTCGAGAAGGAGAGAGAGAGGAAGGAAAGAGACAGAGAGGGAAAGGTGAGAAGGAGAGGAATGAGAGATATTTTAGTGCCCAATTTGGGTCCCATAGGGTTTAAGAGGTTAACCCATTACCAAAATAACCGTTAGATGCGGCCCTAGTTACGGAAAACAGCTTAGGGTTAAACACCAAAACCTTAACCTACATCGAATGACCGCTTCACCCACATGTCCAGCCGCACAAAGGGCATGTCCCGGCCTGGGCACTGGATATGGCTTGTGTTGTAAATGATTCATATGCGATGAGTTTAAACAAGGCGGCCCATTGGAGCCTTCAGCCTTTAGGCACCGGGCAGGGGATCGTGAAAGAAAGCTCTGCCCAGTGTAAAGAAAACAATGGAGCCAGTGGAAAAACTTAGAAGTACTGTATGATGCGAGTCACGCATTGTTGAGTTTCAGATGACATCATACAGTGGGGCAAAAAAAGTATTTAGTCAGCCACCAGTTGTGCAAGTTCTCCCGCTTAAAAAGATGAGAGAGGCCTGTTATTTCCATCATAGGTACGCGTCAACTATGAGAAAAAATCACATTTCACAATTTATTTGCAAATTATGGTGGAAAAATAAGTATTTGGTCACCTACAAACAAGCAAGATTTCTGGCTCTCGCCGACCTGTAACTTCTTCTTTAAGAGGCTCCCCTGTCCTCCACTCGTTACCTGTATTAATGGCAACAGTTTGAGCTTGTTATCAGTACAAAAGACACCTGTCCACAACCTCAAACAGTCACACTCCAAACTCCACTATGACCAAGACCAAAGAGCTGTCAAAGGACACCAGAAACAAAATTGTAGACCTGCACCAGGCTGGGAAGACTGAATCTGCAACAGGTAAGCAGCTTGGTGTGAAGAAATCAATGGTGGGAGCAAATATTAGAAAATGGAAGACCTACAAGACCACTGATAATCTTCCTCGATCTGGGGCTCCGCGACATTACACTCACCCCGTGGGGTCAAAATGATCACAAGAACGGTGCGCAAAAATCCCAGATCCACACGGGGGACCTAGTGAATGACCTGCAGAGAGACAGCCCCAAAACATCACTGCTCTAGAGGAGATCTGTCTGTCATTGCCAGCAAAGGGTATATAACAAAGTATTGAGATGAACTTTTGACCAAATACGTATTTTCCACCATCATTTGAAAATAAATTTTCTGGATATTTTTTTCTCATTGTTGAGGTGCACCTATGATGAAAATGACAGGCCTCTCTCATCTTTTTAAGTGGGAGAACTTTCACAATTGGTGGCTGACTAAATACTTTTTTGCCCCACTGTATTTATCTGTAGTGTTTTCTTGAGATGGAAATGTATGTGGTTTAAATGATGTTTGCTTTGGTGTTGCTGCTGCTTTTTTCAATTTTGACGGGAAGATATGCTTTCCCTGGTCACTAATATAAATGGTCTATTTCTTGCTTTCTTGTGAACATATGTACCTTACTCATATTCAATGGACACTTGGGAAAAGACTAAAATATGAACTGCTAAACTAATGCATGGATCACATTCATTTCAGAACATGTTTGAAGTTTTTATGCATAACAAGTAGAGATGCACCAATCCAACTCTAACATAAAGTGGTCTGATCATGCACTTCAAATATGCAGTGTCAGTAAATCTGAAACAGTATTTCACAAACTAAAATACAAACACAGAGACATTTCATTACTTTAGGTGTGACCCAGTCATAGCGTGTCCAGGATTTTCACATTACAAACAGGGACACAATGGGGGAAGCCAAATCGTGACTGTTTCCCTATGTTGAACGGTAAAACAGTTTGTGTGTGATTGCAATTAAACGGACCAATCAGCATTGAGGTGATAGAACGAGCTTTTCATGGAGCGCCACAGTCCCGCCCCTCTGGCTGCTTTTCGAAAAATTCAAACATTAAGAGTTTAAAAGCACGATGGGGGCTAATTCAAGATTCAAGATTCAAGATGCTTTATTTGTCAAACCATGAATGGTTCGAAATTATGTTTCTCTCCTTTCTCATCCTTCAATCAGCTATGTGCTAACTGCTGACCATAGAGCGGATATTTTACAAGCAAGAAAATACCAAATACATGAAAACACGGCAAAATACTTTTATAACTTTTTGGTTTATATAGTTTTGGATACAACTTTAATTTATTATTGTGTGTTCTATGCCCATAAGTCACCACAGGACGGGGCTTTTCTGTGTGGAGTCTGCAGGTTCTCCCCGTGTCTGCGTAGGTTTGCGTCGGGATTAACTGCTATCGTTCTTTTAAACAGTCAATTTTTTTTTTTTTCGAAAACTCGAAAAAATCACCAATCGCAATTTTTGAACAGGATTTTTACTTCCGGCAGCAGCCAAAGGGGCGGGACTGTGGCGCTCCATTGGGTTCAGTCACTATGAATACTTTATGTTTGACGTGCACATGGCCAAAAATCATTCGGTTTCAATGGGTAAAAACGTGTAAAAGTGAAAAAAATCATTGGTCTGGGAGAAATCCACAAGAACCTGGGACAGAGAGCTCAGAACTGGGACTGTCCCGGATGGACTGGGACTGTCTCGGGTACACTGGAACGTCTGGCCACTCTGTCCAGCCAGAGCTTCTCTCTCAACCTTGATTGGTTCACACTAAGAAATAGAGCAGGGGTTTTCAACAGGTGGTCCGTGGCCCCCTGGTGGTCCGTGGCCCCCTGGTGGTCCGTGGCAATACTGCTGGTGGTCCGTGACTTGCTATCCAGTTTAACCTCTTAAGACCTAGAGTCCCCGAAAATGGGGACTTTTTTTTCAGATACAGTTACTGACCTACGTGTTTTACGCAGAAAAATATTACAAAGTTGCAAATTAGTGACAGCTGATGTGGGATTATCCATTTCTGTTGTTATTTCCTACACCACAGGGAGGAAAAAGGCCTTTTTGCGGAAAAATGTATGTGTTTTTTCAGGCGGAAATTCATTCAAACCTATGGCAACCTCATTTTATTGTCAAACTGCATCATTTATTTTTATTTCACTTCATGGACACCAAGATTAGCCATGTACACCTAGGATGTAAAGACATGATTTTTGGAGAAAAAGGCCTAGGGCTACTAAAAATAAACTAGGCCTGCTGCATATTGAATATTCATGAATATCAAGTTGATATTTTTAATAATTCTACTTATGTTATTTTAAACATTTGAGAACACAAAGCATTGTAAAATAAAGTATATAGCTCTCTTTTATACAAAAAAATAGGCCTATATTGCACACACAGTGGGCCACAGACTACTGCTTAGTCTGAATGGTGGTCCCTGGGGTAGAACCAGTTGAAAACCCCTGAAATAGAGGGACAGGAATGGACCTAAAAGGGTACAAAGCTTTGTCGCTCCAGCTGTACCCTAGTGGAGAACAACTTTGTACCTCTGAATATAGGAACATATTTGTACCTTAGCTGAAATATAGCTGAAGATTGAAACAGCAGTGGCTGCTCTGTGATTGGATAATAGTGTATCACATGCACTGCTACTGGTACAATTCTGTACCATTTGCTCTGAGCAGTGATTTTGTACCGCAAGGACCGCATCTGTACTTGCAGGGTACTTTCCTAATAAAAATACCTTTTGGGTACAACATTAAAGCTTTATTTTTCTGTGTGTTGACAATAGCATTAGCGATGCTGCTAACAGTGTTCATTTAGACAGCAAATTTTTATTTAGTTTTAGTCTTTTGATGAAAATGGAATAAAATTTTAGTCACAATTTGGTCAAATCTTTGAGTCTAATTTTAGTCAATAAAATTTGAAACAAATTGAGTTAACTTTACATTTATATTATTGTTTTCAAATATATTTAATAATAATCTCTGCTTCATGGAGCGTCTCCCACTTGATCAAAACACAGCTGTTCCTTTGGCAGTGAATTTTAATGATATGAGGCTTTAATGAGGTCCCTTCGATCTTTTTTAGTTGACAAATATATCTGGACATTTAATTTATAATTTTAGTCTCATTAACTAACTTTAATTTAGTTTTAGTCTAATTTTAGTTTTGACTAAAATGATGACAAAACACTGGCTGCTAACATCGCAGTGATGAAAAATACAGTTGTGGATTGTAACACTAATTCAGTGACAGAATTTTGCAGGAGGCAAAGTCCATATTAACAGAGAATTAGTTTGTGAAAGTTTTTTTTTTTTAAATAATGGTGAGAACCAAAACAGGTATCAGATATTTGGAATCGTTACCCACTGTATTTTTTCCAAAATTGTCTCTGATCAGTGATACCAGTATCGGATTGGTGCATCCCTAATAATATACTTAGAACCGAGGTATACCAGCAGCACCCACCTCTCATCCTGTCGCCATAGACACCGTTATCACTATAGGCTGACTGATACATGCCTTGTTGTACAGCTACACTGACAAACTCCAACTGAATGAAGAATGCACAATCCACAAGAGGGCGGCTATTTCAATCTACTAAAAATACTATTGCTATATTTACGCCCGAGCTGAGGTGTTGCGTGGAGCCCGGTGAATGGGAGGAACCGCTGAGTGTGCAGAACATGCATATGGCTGTGCTGTGTGCCAGCCCTCTGTATGGCCTCTCCAAAGTGTGAGATCACTTTTGCATGCAGCCCAACATGCAAAGAGCCACGTGTGTCTAATCTCCGCTGTTTGTTGTGTTTCTCTTTCTCTCCAGAGGTCACCCAGAATCTGCCAGGTGAGTTTCTTACACCAGCTACCTTCTTCCTCGAAATAGAAAAAACGAAATGAAGGGATGTCCCGGGTTTGGTGGGTGCAAGAGTTAGTGTGGACAGATGGTCTGATGCCTCCGCCGTTCTGGTCTGGAACAGGAGGGCAACCCGACAGTCTTTTTTGTCTGCAACTAAGAATATCCTCAATTTTATGGATTTCATGTTTTTTAAAGCAAAGTTTGAGGGAAATATTTTTTATTATTTTCTTTTTTTTGTCGTGGCTTGACTATATTATACTGGAAGTGAGTCCCAAAGTCGCCCCATTTGAGATCCACTTGTCAAAAGATTTTTTTATGCATAAAAGACCCCATGGAGACAGGATATTTAGTTCTCTGCAGAGGACATTATGTTACATAAATAATTGATTTAGTTTCATTCCCAGTGGTATGCGTATCATGTTGTCCAGCTTAAGCCAGGACAGCTCTAAGCCCCACAGTGTACACCTACCTCCTGTTCCCTAAACCGTGCCAGCTAGTGACCAGGACCAGGTATCAGTCTGTCTGTCCAGTGCAGCTTCTCAAACCTCTATCATCTTTGGCATTACAATACCAGAGTTAGTATTGTAAGGATCTGTGTTCTGATGCTTCCTCTCCTCTGCTCCTTTTCCTCTTCAAGGGTTTGCACATATGATGGCAGAACAAGGTATGTTCTCCCACATGTTAAAGGCAGATGTAACATGCTTCATATTGCGTGATGTGCTTTACTGCCCAACAAAGACACAAGCTATTCTCACAACATTGTGCGTACCTGAGAAACAATCTCACAAGATCTGCCCTGTGATGTTTTTGTAACTTAAATTGATCAAAAGCAAATGGGTAATTGATGAAGTCGGTCTATAAGGTGGCTGGTAAATGAGCGCATCCGCAGACTTCATGAACTAGTGACACTGGGTTGTTTCAGTGGATCAGTTTGGTTACGGTTGGTCTCTGTTGGGCAGTACGATGTTTGGACAGTGACTGAAAACATTTATACATTTATCAACTTAACCGAAAGAAAACCTTTAAAAATCAATAATGTAGTATCTTTTTGCTCTCATTCAGCCATTTTATTCTCCATCAGTTATATTAATTTCCTTTTTTACATTGCATATGTTGCCATTTAAGTAAATTTCTCCATTGTGAGATCAATAAAGTCTTATCCTATCATACTACCAAAACCTCAAACCCAAACCTGTTTGAACAGCTATCCATACTTATGTGGACCGTTCATTTTTTATTTTTTGCTAACTTGCTTTTGGTCATAAATGTTCTGTAATCGATCAGTTACTTAAGTTTAATCTCGTATTTACGTTAATTCCCACAAAGACAAGACACAATTTTTAAAATGATTGAAAGATGAAAAATGAAAGATTTTGGGCCAGTTTGCTCTCTTAACACATAAACTTTCACCTGGGCACAAATCAATTACCTGATCTGATGTTTAATTATTGCACTGATTCAGTCTTCCATAGAATTATATGGGAAAATGTAACGTTTTCTCACATTTCGGCAACAACTTCTCTATTTTTGTAGCTTCTACAGCCACTAAATTATCCAATATTAAAGTGTTTTCAAAGGGATGTCACATATCTAATTCCTAGCCTGATTTATTAAGTTTTTAACTTTGAAAATATGGCAAAATGTAAGTGTTGTATTTTCCGGACTATAAGTCGCCCCGGAGTATAAGTCGCACCAGCCAAAAAATGAATAATGAAGAAGAAAAAAACATCTATAAGTCGCATTTATTTAGGTATGCTACCATAGCTGGTTATTCAGCTACACAAAGCATAAACAACGAACTGAACAGGTGTCTGGTATGTTAAAGTAACATGTTATTAATATATAAGTCGCACCTGAGTATAAGTCGCAGGACCGGCCAAACTATGAGGAAAAAGTGCGACTTATAGTCCAGAAAATGCAGTATTTACAGATTTCTTCACTAATAACTAGTTTATTCAAAAACTAAACAAAATATTCAAAATCTTTGTTGCTAATATATCAACAAAATAAAACCATACATTTAAACCTGGCTCTATCCATTATTTAGGTTCCATCACCGAAAATACTGTCAATTTTGCCAATTTCTGAACATAACTTGACGTCAATTCATTTTCTCAGTAATATACAGCAAAAGTTTCAAATTGGTATCACTCAATGAAGTTTTTTCTCTATTCACCTGTAGAGTCTCGCTTTAAAATAAGATATCCCCTGTAAGTTAAAATACTGCGATGGAGGACCATATTGCACACAGACTGTAGTGTACAGGGCCATAGATCGTAGGCTACAGTCTGTGTAAGACTCCTGTAGAACATAATGAAACTTCACTGTCCAAACATCCTTAAATGAACAGCCGTGTGCTGTGTATATGATAATAGATGCAGTGTGTGTCGGTATCTATTGAAGCTGACTTTGTCCCTCTGTCCTCTCCCACTGCGTCTCCTCTTCCTCTGGTCCTCGCTCCCTCTGCTGTAGCTAAGAGCAAAGGTACCACTTTCTCCGATACTTTTCTTTTCCGCCTGTATGAACAGCAGCGCTTGCTCTGTGAGTGTCTGAACAGTCTGTCTCCACCGTGTGCCGTGTGCAACTGTGTGCTCCCTGTGTGTTTTCACTCACAAACTGTAAAGTCACCTGAGAAGTGTGTAAAGAAGGGATTGTCGGGGTAGGTTTATAAGGAGAGCCTTCTTAATCTGACAGCGTTCGGCTCAAGCGTACTCTAATCAGCCCTTAACTGTACCGCGAGGCTCCTGGCACGGTGCGGCGGGTTATAACAGTGCAACAGAAACACACAAATATGTTGAGTGAGCGATGGGATAGATTTCTGTGGGAGTATTCGTGTCTGAAGTGTCAGAAAGCAGATGTTTTGATCTGGTTTATGTTTAATAGCAGGGCTTTGAAACATCTTCAACATCACAGTCTTTTGTGCATGACTTCTGTACAAGAAACTTTTTATGTTGCAAACTACAGGTTTCAAAATTTCAAACAAACCCTCCCTGGTCCTCCTACTCCTACTATTGTCCAAATGGTGGAATAAGGAAGGAAAAAACAGCAAATATATGGATTGTAGTGATGGGCGAGTGATGGGCAGGACCAGCCCCAGGCATAGGCAAACCAGGTGGTCGCCCCCACAAGTGGCGCCAAATTTGCTTTGATAGTTAGTAAGTCATATACAGTTATGCTCATAAGTTTACATGCCCTGGCAGAATGTCAGGGTATGAAGTGAGTTTTCAGTTTTTATGGCAGTTGTTGAAGGTCATGTAAACGTTAGATCAGGGACATTTGTTTCTGTTTCATTATGATTTAAAAAGAGTATAAATGGCTTTGCACAACCACTAACCATGAGTGGAAATAAAGATGTTTGTATTATCATTCACATTCTATGAAATATGGCCAAAAGATTAAAAGGGTATGTAAACTTTAGAGTGTGTAAACGTTTGAGCACAACTGTCCTTTTCAGAATTTGTTGTTCATTGTATGTTTCCTACAGCCTTTAGCATTAGCCATTAAACATTGCCATTTATGAACAATATAGATGTTTTCACGTGTTGTCAACCCATCAACCACGTTTGGTGTGATGTCAAAGCCTAGTTAGAAATCCTTAATGAATGTCTTATAATATGTTAAAAATATAGAAATCACAGAAACTCAGTATATACAGTATATGTCATGAATCAGGTATGCCATGCCTTGCTATACTTTTACATAGAGATTGGCTTCAGTATTAATTTGAATTGGGAAAGGACGTTCAATGATGCAAATAACAGTCCACTCTGGGAAGTTTTAAGCTAGCTCTGCGTATGTGTTTGTAGCAGGTTTGAATAGCTAAAGGCATTTCTATAGCTGTGTCCGAATATCCACAGTATTCCCTATATAGTGCACTATATCATAGACACGCCATTTTGTGTCCAGAGAGAAAAGTAGCTCGCTCAAAATTTCCCACAATGAATCTTGAAACGGATTATCTTAGATTATTTATGAATTAAACCCGCTACGGTGAAAAGTTGCTAACCTTTAGCTTGAGATCGATAGCTTCTCTTTTCAGGTAACAATCCAAGCCGTTTTCTTCATTAATCCATGTTGAGTAAAACTTTTCTGACTTGTAGCTACAGAATATAACCATAAATAATAAATTGTCTCTTGAATTTGGTTTGTCTTTTTTGCAGAAATCCACTATTAGCTGAGTTTTGCTAACTTTGCAGCAAATGTGGTGCGCTCGTCTTGTTGACATTTGGGACGCGCTGCTCACTACTTTCTCCTCTGCAGGTGACGTCACTGCGGCGCTTTGGTCACGTGATCAGCGTCCAGGAGAAGTAGTGAAGAGAAATGTGTCCACTGTATAGTCTACTACACAGTGCAGGACTGTATAGTAATGAGTAAATGAGTAGTTAGGGGTTAGGGTGGACATTGGGACACAGCCTCAGATTTCTATGCTCTCTATCTGATTTTACCTCAACTCCTAGAATATAATGAACACAACGTAACCACTGTTGATCAAATTGTTATTTTATTTGCTATTCCAGCTGTGTGTACTGCTGTAAGATGATGCAGCTATAAGGCACAGTGTCCTGCAATCCTATACCTCAATATGTAGTTGAAAAATAAAGGCTAGTGTCCCTTTAATGGCATTCCCCGCTCCCAGCAAGGTGCCGGTCACTCCTCCTCTCCGTCTGTCCCTGAGAGAGATGGGGACATGCTGGAGCAGGGCCCACGACACTCTCAGAACAGGCTCACTACGCTCAAGTTCATGCCCTCAGTTAAAACATAAGCAAGACACAGATTTGACCAGGGCCAACCACGGCTGCGACCACAAATACTGTCAATGTCAAATTAGCGTCACGAGCTATGGGTTTCAGTTACGGGACGTTTTTTGTTACAGAATATTTAAAAATATAATGTTTTGAATTTCTAATGGCAGTGCCCCTCATTTTATATCATTTTAAGCCCATGAATGGAAACGTCAAATTGTATTGAAAAATCCTAATGTATATTGCAATTTAACATCCAGAATGTGTCTTGAAATTTGGTAAAAACTGTCAAATTAGCATCAAACACACCATATTTTTAAGCATTTGAGTTAGTTGTTCTGCCCCGCTTTATGAAATGTCTATTCTTGAACATGTTGAGAAGTATTGTTACATGGGGCATTAGGGATGCTACATCAGGGTCAGTTCTGTCTCAAGCTGTTGGTTTAGTGTCCCGTTGAGCCGTCGTGCTCATGAGCCAAACACCTACAGAGAAGCAACAACAACATGACCGAGCACCAAGCAGACAAACCAACTAATGATAATTCAATAGTTTATTGAAGCAGTTTTCATTTTGACAAAATACTTTTAATTTAGTTTTAGTCCAGATTTAGTCAAATAATTCTCTTCAGTTTTAGTCTATCCATGCATTTTCCTCCGCTTTATCCGGGGTGGGGTCGCGGAGGCAACAGTCTGAGCAGAGATGCCCCGACTTCCCTATCCACGCACACTTCCTCCAGCTCGTAGTCTGGGTAGTGGGTCCTGGGTCTTCCCGGGGGCCTTCTCCCAGTGGGGCGAGCCCGGAACACCTCTCCGGGAAGGCGACCAGGAGATATCTGAAAGCCGAGATGAGCCACCTCAGCTGGCTCATCTCGATGTGAAGGAGCAGCGGCTCTACACTGAGCTCCTCCCAGGGGACAGAGCCCCTCACTCTATCTGTGCGCCCAGCCGCTGGTGCTGACATTGCTATGTCTTTGGGCAAATCCAGAAAGAAGTTTGTAATATGGAATCTTATGGACATTACACATGTCAAAATTGGCTTAAAAGCCTGGCTCCAAATACTTTTCTTTTTCTAAAGCTGGAGTGTCCTTCTGTGACAACACTGAGAGGCGAATCATATTTCTAACCTGGCTGGTTTTTTCATAATATATATATTTTTTAAATTAGAAGGAAGGTGAGTCTCCACAGAGAATGCAGGTGCTCTTCAAGGATCGAGTACTGGCTTGAATTGAGGAAAAATGAGGAGATCCTCCAGAGTGCCTCGGATCTCCTTATATATTTTGGTGAGCCAACTTTGATTGACAGGCTCTGGAGACTCCACCCTTGCTCTGCCTGCCCCACAAGGGTGGAGGTTCATGCCTTTTTAGGCACATGTGCAATCTTGATTTCCCTCACACAGTGGGACTATTCCTATGGATGGGGTAGAGTGGCCTCCATCTATCTCCTGTTTATTATCTATGGTAAGGACCAAATTCTCATGACCGCAGGTGAGAGTAAGAACGTAGATTGACCGATAAATATAGAGTTTTGTCTTTCAACTCCTTCTTCACCACAACAGTATGATACATGGACCACATCACTGCAGATGCTGCACTGATCTGTCTGTCAATCTCACACCACCAATCCCTCACTGAGAAGACCCTGAGATACTTGAACTCCTCCATTTGAAGCAAGGACTCTCCACCAAGTCTAGTTTTCGGCAACAAAAATTTGATGTAAAATCTATGATTAAGTTTTAGTCCAAGTTTAGTCAACAAATAGATTTCTCATTTTCTAAAACTATGAATAAATATTTTAGTAGACATAATTTATCCTGTATTGAATGGGGACTTTGGCGTTTAGATCTCTGCAGGTGGAACTAAACAGTGATGCAATAATGAAAGGGAGGTAGATTTGTTGGAGGTAAATATCTTCTACCAGCGTTTGGAGGCAGGTCCTGGACAGAAGGAGATGTTTAGCTGCAGCAGTGAAAATGACGATTGTGACTTGTCCAGCTATAAAATAGATCAATCTAGAGGTAAACATAAAGTTACAGGAATTCAATGACGTGCTGGGTAATCGGGAGAGTCGGACATTTCCCAGTGGGCAACAGCACATTTGGGCCGACTCCCACAGGCATTTGGCTTTATAGGTGCATTATGTAATTATGTTTTTATGTGAAGAAGAAACCTTGATATTAGTGCATATTTGACCTTTGAGCATGGCACTTTTACTTTTCATCACAGCGGCCTTGATGGATGACACTCCAGGATCAATTGTTTATAGAGTTTCTGGTCCGTTTTTGGTCCGAAACCCTTAAAACAAATGATTTGGAGCTTCACAGACGCCATTGCGATGGAACGTAAAGGTGCCATGTTATAAAGTTACATAATGCACCTATAACTGGGCTGCAGCTGGAGCCTGGGCAGCTGTTTGAGACATGAATAAAATCACACAAACATTTTGTGATGCTTCTCATTGGACGATACCATTTAACACCCCTCCGAGTTAGTCAAGTTGTTATAATCCAAATCTAGCGGAGAAAGAGCAGTGTCCACAGGAGTAAAAAGTAGGTAAAGTAGAAAGTAGACAGCTGAAAGATGCTGAAAAAGAAAGACATTACCAGCCCATGTGTAAAAAGTGGATAAATACAATATATTTCATTTGTCTTGACATGAAGATGCATCCGACCCAGATTATGTGTTACAGTTTCTTATGTAAAGAGAATGGGGGATTAAGGGGATCTGATCCTTCAACCTCTGGCTTAATAACTTATGTATTTACAAGACCAGCTAAAGCTCCGACTTTCAGAGGGGCCAGTCTAAACGATAAAACCCCTGGGCCGAAATGAAGTCCCAGCACACGCCTGCAGGGATCTGAAGTATAGGGGAGAGTGGGGTGCGCAGACCACACACAATGTCACAATGTCAACTTCTTTGCATCTGAAAGGTCCAGCTTATATGTGGATGATATAACAAACTGGTGAAAGGAAAGAGTGTTGAGATGAGAAACGGATTGTTCGTAGTTGAATTCATGCGTCTGTTTCAAAAAGACCTCGAAGACACTCGTATGACCTGAAACGACCCGGCTCCTCCAAAAGCCTATGTGAGCTTTTGGAGCAAGAGAAGAGGCTGCCTCCTTTCTCCGCACTGTTCCAAGCCAGAGTGTGGAAGTATCTTAACTGCTGAGTGAGTGCTCACACATACATCTAACATCCTTTCATTTTAAAATCTCCTTTGGTTTACCATTGCACCAGCTGAGACTTTGGTGCAGCATGACAACATCATTTTGATCTCTTTATGTTGAACTGACTATTAGCCTCTTATGTAGCAGGGGTCCCTTTCCTGGCCTATTTATTTCTACAAAGGAGTAAACGTAGCCTCCGCACTATGACCAAAGCCTAATCCAGATTAGTCTGACCTTGAACGAACTTGCCGGAGTGTTCTTGTTTTCACCGCTCTACAAACACTAAATGTTGCACGCCCCGGAGAAGCCTCAATACATTTTCTTTATTTGAAGTGTTTTAACAAAGTTGTCCAGTATTACTGTGGTATTCAATTACACAGTACAATTATTTGTCATGTACACAAAAAGGTAAATCTCGAGATAAGTTTAAATGACCCAATTTCATCTAAATTTGAGCTGTTTTGATGAGTTACGATTTAGTCGCAAAATTGGCTGAATGTATTTGCCAGTGGGGTAAGAAAATTGGTCTTGTCCTTTTAGCAGTTTTATTTTCCTAATTCAAGCGAGATTACCTTAGAATCAGTAAAAATTGTCAGGAAATAAGCCAAATAATGTAGATGACAGTAGAAAATATGTGTAATCTAGTCAAAACTGCTCTAAACAAGACTAATTCTCAGATCAAGTCATGTATTCTCATACTTCATTTTTAGTTTTGTTGCAGAACCATAATACAGAACAATAATGGTCAATTGTTCAATAAAACACTGTTTCTTTTAGTGTTTTTATCATTTATTTGAGCTGAAACACCTAAGTCTCTTTCTTTAGTGCAGTCTCAGACCCACTACTCTATGAAAAGTGGCCAAAATATTAAAAGGATAAGTAAACTTATGGCCACAACTGTAGTAAATGAAGTGAATGATTTTATTTTTTTTTGCTCACCAATTACACAACCCAGACAAACTTAAGACGAAATCCGCTAGTTCCATTGGAAGATTTGTTCACTAATAAAAAAAAAAAAATGGCCGGTCTTTAATATTTATTTATTTTATTCCAGACCTATGTTTGGACCAGGATTCTGTTGTTTCCTGGACGTTGTAACGCCTAAATAACCGCAATCATTCAAACTGTGATGTCAATTCGATATAGAAAATCTTGCGTCCTTGTTTATAACGTGCTACAACTTTGCGAGTGCCACTAAGGGAGTAATAAGTTTTCCATTTTGTGTGGTATAAAGTGGCTTTGGAGTCGTCCCCTTCAGACCTGCCTGTGATCTTGGATTTCTGCCTCTTTTTTTTTGGCTGGGGCTCGCTTAAACGCACTCGAGCGTGCTTCCTCCTCCTCTTCCTCCCCGTCACCATGGCAACTGTCAGCTGAGAAATAGCAACTGTGGCCCTTCATTAGGTATCGGCACAGCGCTGACAGCCCACATAATGGCCAATAAGAGCTCTGTTGTGTGCGTGCGTGAGTGAGTGTGTGTGTGTGTGTGTGTGTGTGTTTTTTGCGTGGGGAAGGGCCCCTTTAAAGTCAGTCATTACCAGGGGCCAGTAAATGAACAGCCCCCAGGGACCGGGAGCAGACCGGCGTCATGCTTCAGGAGGTTACGGCTTCAGATGGCTGTAATATAAACCGTGTGCGGAGGTGTGTGAATGCTTTGATCTGTGCTGCATTTGTTTATCCAGTAATGTAGATAGATGGGGCTCAAAATGTGAAATACAATACACAGAAATATGTTTGTAGCAATATTGGCTACGGCGACATCGTAATATCATCAGCCATAATATCACACTTGGAAAAATATGTCCTGAGCAAGTATCATTGTGCTATTTTACTGAAGGAGAGACACTGCAGCAAAACTCAATTATTACATTTTTTAGGATTTGGACCAGTTTGCTCTTAACATTTTTCACCTGGAAACAATTACATGTCCTATTTTTTACAATAAGGAGTGTAATGATTGCACTGATTCAACATTTCTCCATAATGGATATGGGAAATTGTAACTTCAATGACCAAAATCTCACACTGTGGCGACGACACCTCCAGAACACCTACAGACTCCAAACTGCAGGATTTTTCATTATTTAATTTCTGCCAGATTTATTGGGTTTTGAACCCCGAAAAACAAATTGAAGTTTAAATTTATTCAATAATAACTAGTGAATAAATCTAGTTATTAGATTTATTCACTATTATGAATAAATATTATGACTATGGATCCATAGTCATGTACATATACAGTACCACATATACCACATCCTGTCTTTGACTAGAGTCCTATTTTATTTTTTATTCAGTGTACATAAGAGAGTCTATATATACCGGTAGATGCTGAGACATTTATTTTATTTTCATTTTATTTTTAATTTAGTACTATTATTACCTGTTTTTGCAAACTTACTTTCGTCTTGATGGAATGTTTTTCCTGACTTTTTGCACCCCCCTGTGTGATCCTGTCTTAAGAGCTGTTAACAAGTCAATTTCTCCATCGAGAGATCAATAAAGAACTATCTTATCTTTATTCAAAAACTAAACAAGATCCAAAATCCCATCTGATCTAATATTAAAATTTTAATCTGACTCTATCCAATATTCAGATTTTGTCACCAAAAATGATATGCAATTTTGGCCATTTTTATGCATTTTCTATGGAGACATAAAATGACAAAAAAACTTGCAATATATTTATCTCAAATTGATATAATTCAATAAGAAAATGCCCCTATTAACCTGCAGTGTCTCGCCTTAAACATTAAGAATAAATATGGAGAATAAATATGGTTTGACTTTGATTTCTTTAGACTTTTTGAGAAAAATTGCAATATTCGACACTGCCTTGAATATTGCACTAACAATGTAACTTCAACGCCTCTCGGCATATTCCAATAAAGTTAAAGAAACCATGCACGTGCGCAATTTGTTGGTTTTTTTCCCATCAAATTACGACGAAACAAGGCTTGAATTACTAAAGCTGGATCAAAAGAAGGATTAGTCGAGCTAAATTAGGAATAATCAGGACTAAAACTGAGCTTTTGCACATTTTAAGTTACTTTGCGTTTCTGTTTCAAGACTGTGCAAAAAATGTGTAATTTATATTTCATCTCAAATTCTTTGCTCGTGTGTTGCTAACATCTTGTGAAATTGTATTCTTCGGAAAAAAAAACACTATTTATACCGATCTGCTCTTTATTGTAAGGTCCTGTTCCTAAATTATTAAAGGAACTACATTGACCATGATCCTTTGCTCCATAACGGTGCATCCGGCATGTAGAAATGACTTACCTGTCTAAATCTTCTGAAATATGGCAGTCATGCTAGTACTAAATGGTCATTGAGGGTTTTTCAAGTACAAGCGTTCTGATAGCACCATTAGCCTCCCATAAATATTCTTAATATGACGCTTGTATGCATGTGTAAGCGCTCAATTGTCCAGGAGTTTTCCACCTTACCAAAGGCTTTCACAAAGTAGGAGCCATTCTTCTCGTATTGCATTTCAATCCCAGTTTATATACGGAATTTGTTTCATAAATGGACAGAAAACTAAGAGAAAATGATTTAAAAATATATATTAGACTTCTACCTTTGACAAATTAATTTCCACATTCCCCACTCCCACCTTTCCTCCAGCTTTGTGCCTCTCTCGATCGGCGAAACACGGGGACGCCACGGACAGAAGCCCTTTCATTCCTTCCCGTCCCCGTCCTCTTCCGTAATATTGAAGCAAGCTCAATAAATCCTGACGATAATTTATTACCTGCACCATTTTATGCAGATGTGTAAGGCTGCGGCGGTTTCACACGTGCACACCTCATTGGCCGCGGCGTGCCTCAAATGGAAATGCTGCTGCTCTCCGAAATGACTGATGCTTATCTGCTTGAATTGTGATCCGGCGAGCCTCCCCAGCCGCTGTCGCACTCTCACAGAACATTTATTCCATCTCCGACAGAAACTCGAAGCCGTATTCTGCTTAATGGTCATGTTGGGGGCTGCTTTTTATCTTTCCGTGTTTCAGAATCTTGCGCCACCAAACGATAGGTTGTGTTCTCATGGTGTTACAACATACGAAAGAGCATATAGTGTAGTTAAAGTGGATATGACAGGTGTCCTTTAGTAATTATGACTAAAGGTGCCCACATACTACAGGATTTTTAATCTTTTGAGACTAAAGATCAGTGCACAGACCTCACACACTTAAGGACAGACATGAGGACACACATACACACACATGAGGAGTCCCACCACGGATCATGCCATGAGAGAAAGTCTTTATTGAGCCACGCCTCCTCAGACCAAAAATCTGGCTAAAAATCCTCTAGTGTGTGTCCAGTTTTAGTTTGATGGATAATTTTGTGAAACTGCAATTTAATAAAGAATAGGGTTTTTTTACATTTTTAATTATTGCTGCATTACACTTGATCTTGGCGGTCGGAATAGGTTGCGTTCCCGTTATATTATGGCTGTACGACTTTGACAAAAACCATATTTACGATTTTTCAGACAGAAATTGCGATTGTGATTCGATTTGCGGTTTTAATATTATATTTATGTTGTATATTGTTCATGCAATTCAGTATTGTCTAAGCTTAGTTAGTTAGTTAGTTTTAGTTTAGCACACAAAGGAATAACAAATGTTCAGTGTACAAGACCGAAAAGGCCTAGGCTGAAGCATTGCTTATCTCGCCTTGCCTTATCACAATATACAGTACATCATGCACACTGTGAATTATGTTTCACACACATTTATATAAAGAAAGAAAGAAAAGAAAAAAACAAGAACAAACCGAACAGCTCAGAAAAAAGAAAGATGCATACATAAATATATATTTATACATATTTGCCATTATCCTTTCAAATAGGAGTTTATTATTTTAGCTTTGAGTTTTCTTTTGAACATAAATAATGTTGTGCAGGACTTAAGTTCGTCTCTAAACTGTTCCACACGTTTACACCTTGGAAAGACAGACTTCTCAGTTTTACATTTGTCCTCGCCTTTGGTTTCACAAACATAAAGGATCCTCTAAGTTCATACGGAGAGATTTTTTCTTCAAACAATATCTGGATACTACCTGGGGCCATATTGTTTTTTATTTTATGCATTAAGTGGGCAATTTTGTAATCGACTAAGTCATTAAATTTTAGGATTTTGGAGCTAATAAACAAATTATGGGTATGTTGATAATAATCTACTTTATTAATGATACGAACAGCACGCTTTTGTAGTGTTATAATTGGCTGTATAGTAGTTTTGTATGTTAAGCCTGGGACGGTATGGAAATTTTTGTCCCACAATTTTCTTGGACAAAATGATCGCGATTCACAATGTTATTTATCACAGTAATTGCTTAAGCGATGAAGGCAATTATGAAAAAAAAAATGCTAAGATCAAATAATCATGCCTTCTTTTCATCAGGGTTACCAATATTATTGTTTATTGTTGTCTTAGTATTGTCAGCTAAATGTACTTCTAAAACTGCTATTATACTTGTAGTAGTTTATTATATTTCAGCTTCATGAAACGCTGGAGACGCAAGGCAGAAAAAAACCCTCAGCCTTTGGGGTTAGGTTATTGCAGTATTTAACATTGCAATGCCGATTCAATAGCCCTACGTTATATACAGTAACTCTATTATAGTTGGAGGGCAGGTACCGATACAACTCTATGGGAGAGAAACATTTTTTGAAAAAGATTTCCAAAAAGAAAATTGACAGATGTTATACTTGATCATTATTTGATAGTGATTGAATTCACAAACCTGCCATAGTATTCTTATGAATGAAAGTACAATTGTGCTCAAAAGTTTACATACCCTGGCAGAATAGAAGATGAATGATAACACAAAAACCTTTATTTCACTCATGGTTCGTGGTTGCAGGTTTCAGCCAAAAGATTAATATGGCAGATTTGTAGATCCAAACACTACCTACTGTAACAATGACGGGGTCCAGCATTTGTGGATTCTCTCTTTCCCATGGAGTTATATTGGCACCTGCTCCGACTGAAATTATGACATCATCACGTTGTAAAACTGTGCATGAGCTAAATGCAGTGGCAGTGGTTTCTGGGCAAGACACTTCGCCCAAACTGTCTGTATGAATGCAGTGCATGGTAGTGAGTTGGTGGTGTTCGTAGATGGGCAGTCAGCCCCAGGGCAGCAGTGGCTACCGACAGTTGAGCACCACCAACCGTGCAGAGCGGATGAATAAAGAATGTAATGTATAAAGTGCTTTAAGTATCTTTTATCGGGCCAAGTGTGGGTATTTTTGTTATTATTTCTAGAAATAATAGTAGAAATCCACTTATAAAATGGTGCATAGCGTTTGTACATGAGCAGCTGTCATTGTCTGTCTTTCATGTCATCTGTCTGTCATATTGGTGTTGCGTGTGATGTTGGAGTGATGCTGATGCTGCTGCATGCTCAGACCATGTTCTTCTGTGTCCTGTGTTTGTGTTTTATGATGATAATGAAACCTGTTATTTAAGCCTGAGATGGGGATTTTCTTTTTATAAACTGCCATATGACATTGTAATGCTCCTGTAACCATGTATGTACCAAACAACTGTATATATCAGGTTACATATCAATTGTTATGATATCTGTTTATTTCAGACTTGAACTATGTGTTTCTTCTTCTTTGTTATCACTTGTTGTGCCAAGCTTAGGTAAATGGAAATGTAAGGCTTCCCATGTACTATACAGTAATAACAAATTTGTACTGTAACTATTACATTATGTTGTTCAGGACAGTTTAAAATGATAAATGAATGAACCATAATTAATTCGATGATAAGGGCTATAATTGTTTTCTACTGAAGTTGGGGCATGTAAATT
The DNA here is from genome assembly GCA_900303255.1 of Lesueurigobius sanzi. Classification (NCBI taxonomy): domain Eukaryota; kingdom Metazoa; phylum Chordata; class Actinopteri; order Gobiiformes; family Gobiidae; genus Lesueurigobius; species Lesueurigobius sanzi. The sequence goes on along the minus strand of OMNZ01024455.1, from coordinate 25,285 downwards.
TATTATTAATCTTCACATTTAAAGGTGAGACACTGCAGGTACAATAGGGAAAAAAATAATAATTTACAGATAAATTTCAAACTGTTGCTGTGTATTAAAGATGCACTATGTAACTTTTTAAAGAAAAGTAGTGCATTTTTTTCTCCTTTTAGTAACCCAGTGGCTGTATGAGTGTAGCATGGCACCATTGTACCAGAAACTGTAAAACAATTGATTCTGGAGTGAAATAGATTCCACTGTGATGGAAAGTAAAGGTACCATGCTGCAGTAAAAGGTCAAATACGCACTAATATCAATATATTTCTTTTACATAAAAAGTTACATAAAGCTCAAATATTAAGTACAAGACTGGAAAGTTTGGAGTCTGTAGGTGCCACTAACCTGGAGATTTGGTAGCAAAAATATGAGAAAAATGCTTTTTGAGAAAACAGACAATTTCTCATATACTGTGATTCTATGGAGAAACATTGAATCAGTGCAATATTCAAACACCTTATTGTGAAGATCTGGACATTTATTTGTTTCCAGCTGAAAATGTAAATGCTAAGAGAGCAAACTGGCCCAAAACCTGAAAATGTATTGCACTGTCTCCCCTTTAGACATGATAAAGACCAATATAAACCAGCCGCAGCAGCCTTATTTTGATATCGCTCTAAAGCAGGGATCTCCAACCTGTATCTCGGGAGCTACCAGTAGCTCGCCAGTCCTTTCCATGTAGGGAGAATATAGCAAAGTATAAAGCGGAAACTACTGTCAAACAAAGTAGCTCACTGCCATTTTTGTTATACAAAAGTAGCTCACAGGGTAAAAAAGGTTGGAGACCCCTGCTCTAGAGTCTCAAAAGCGATAGCAATTATAAAACATTCTGAATGATCATATTTTATTACATTTAACCTGCATTACTTGATCTTCCGTCTTTGCGGCTGATGTCTAACCTCTGTGTGTTGCCGCCACAGCGAGAGAGGAGAATGTGGCCACCTTCCGGGGCTCAGAGTACTTCTGCTATGACCTGTCCCAGAACCCCATTCAGAGCAGCAGTGACGAGATCACGCTCTCCTTTAAAACGTGGCAGAGAAACGGCCTGATCCTGCACACGGGCAAATCTGCTGACTACGTCAACCTGGCCCTGAAGGACGGAGCCGTGTCTCTGGTCATAAACCTGGGCTCCGGGGCGTTCGAGGCCATCGTCGAACCGGTAAACGGCAAGTTCAACGACAACACGTGGCACGACGTCAAAGTCACGCGCAATCTCAGACAGGTACTTGCTCATTTTGTTCATATTTAAGTGGGATTTTGCTATTGAATCACTGTTTTTAAAGCTACGATAAGCAGATGCATAGGCCCCTCACACCCCTCGCCTGCCCCACGGATCACGAAATAAATGCTTTGGAGAAATGCGAGAAGTAGTAACAGTTAGCGCGCCGCTAGCACAGGATTTAGCATTCTGCTGGTAAATGTGAGTTGCACACCAGATAAAATAATTTTCCCGTCGCACTTTGAACGCATCATAAGGGCAGTTTGCGGAGGTGGAGTGAGGGGCGTGGCTGAGAGGGGAGAGCAGGGTTCACTATAGACACCTGCTGATGACAAAAAATCATATAGTGTAGCTTTAAGGTGGCGTTTCCAGTGTGGATTAGCAATATTGGGAAAAGTGAAACGTTTGTTGAAATCGAATGTAACTGCAAAATATTTGCTCAAATATTTACTCATTTAACATTAAAAGAGGCCGATGGTGCCTGTTATTGCCATTCTAAACTAATCTTGGCTGCTCATTGGACATATTCTATGGTTTCCATTTTTTTTTACCCAAAGCCTGTTCGAAGCTTCCTGACATATGAGGGCAAAAATCTTTAATAAAACTATATTACTATATTACTAATAGCCATAGTAATATATTGGAACAAATTGCGAGCTCTGGCGGCCATGTTGTGGCCATGTTGTGGCCATGTTGTGATTGTACAATGTAAACGAATAGGAAACACCACTGATTTTTATTATGTTTTTTCTGTTCATTTCATGACTTTTTTTCTAAATACTGACTAACTGTGTCTAGTCCAGTAATGTAAGTTATTTTTAAGGATACACTTTATATGAATACCGGTTATAGTTGACTTTACTAACTAACTCTGTATTAACACTGTGTTACCGGACTAATTTCATATCTTTCATGTTATAGTCTCTTAGAAGTAAATAGCGCTAGAAATGCAAAAAAAAAAGTACAGCAATGCCTTCCCTATTTAAATATAACATATAGTCCAAATGATTTGAAAAGCCCCTCCGTCCTTGTGCCACCCCTGGGCCACCCCAGTAAAACAAAGTCTGGACACACCACTGCTTCCCATACTCCTTTGTGCTGAAACAAGGAAATAGACAGAATTTGACCAATATTTAGCTTTAGTGAACTGAAGGAATGGTGCTAAATAGCGTTAAGACTACGAAACAACATATAGGCTATTACTGGACAGGGCCTTTCTGTGTGGAGTTTGCTTGTGCATGTGTAGGTTTCCTCCGGGTGCTCCAGTTTCCCCTACCACTACAAACAGGTACAATCAGGATGAATGAGAGTGCGTTTGTGAGTGTGGGACAACGGATGGAAATTAGCCCAAGGCTACAATCTGGAGTGGCGTGTTTACATGCATTCTCATGTGCACTTTCCCACCCAAATAAACAAAAGAATTAGCATTAGCCTCACTGGCCAATCGCAAGATGACCGCCACGTTTGCCACTTCAATGTGCATGACGTCCTATCTAGAGTTTTATTAAAGATCTTTGTAGGAGGGTTTAAGAACAGAAGGCGGAGCTACTGTAAGTAATATTTATGGAGCGCAGCACAACCAATGGCTTTGTTTTCATACATCAAAAGGTTAAGAACAAGCTGAAATACGCCCCTTAAATCTCAGGTTATGACCTCTTTTAGCAACGTGTTTATGTTTTTGGTTTGCTATTTAGCATAACATTTATGGAGAATAATAACCATGTAAATAACGCCATTATTTTTTTTTTTACTCTTTCTAAAAAGCAATTAGGAAATGGATATGATGTGATAAACACGCTCCACTGCCTGGTAAATATGAGCGTGGTTGTGCTCTGTGGGTTTGCGGTGCTGGCTCTCTTTCTCCTTCTGGCCTTTTGTCTGGCACTGTGGCCCTTTCACTCTTTTAGCTGTCTGAAATGGTTGCTGCTCCCTGTACTTGACACTGTTTTCACACGGGACGGCTATGAACCGACTTGTGAGCCTCGAATGGCATGGTTCTGAAATGTTGATAAGATGTGCCTCTGGTGTTTAGGTGACAATATCCGTAGATGGGATCCTGACCACCACCGGCTACACCCAGGAGGATTACACCATGCTGGGCTCGGATGATTTCTTCTACGTGGGAGGCAGCCCCAGCACAGCAGACCTGCCTGGATCTCCTGTCAGCAACAACTTCATGGGCTGTCTCAAAGAGGTGTGTTAAACTGCGTTTGTCATGCTCCCGTTGCCTCCGCATCATCACAACGCAGACACCTGTCGACTGTCATCTCAAGTAAAGCTCAAGTAAAGCTGGGCCAGTTGAAGTTAGGAGCTTAGTTTGAACTTTAGTTCACTGCCATAGAATGAAAATGTACTAGCTAAAATATTGACATTTGAGTAAGCAACTGAACTGATGCTTTCTAATAGTGGCAGGGATATGGCATACACTGGATTATTTTTACTACACACTGGCATACAATGGATTTTTGTCTTAACAAGAAGTGTGTTTACCAGTGCATCTAAATGCTTCAAGTACATTCACTAGCATCTGCTGTGCTGTCCAAACTAATAATAAAAAGCACAGCTTGACATACAATTTGTAACTTTCTGTACCTGATATACCTCTACCTGGAAAATGACCAACCTTTTTTCATGGAAAACACATGGAAAATTTCAAAAAAGTTAAATGTCCAGGAAAAACATATTTTGTCCTTGAAAATATTTCTCCTTCCTTTGCTTTTCTGTTTAAAATAAACGTAAGCGATATTTAGCCCACCACGCCAGACTAAAGGCTAGCTCATTCTGGTCCAGAACACCGGAAAAATTATCTTCTATTTCAAAATTTTCCCAGGGGAGGACTCCCGAACCCCCCATTTTACCATGTTCCCAAGAAAACTTTACATGTCTAAACTCGAATCTCGCTACAGGCTTTAGTCATTATTAGATCGCATCCACAAGGGGTTCTGGTGAGTGAGGGCAGAGACGCCCACGAAATACCTAATCACAATGTTTTATAAATATTTGCACTTTTAAATGTCATGGAAAATCCTGGAAATTAGCTGGAAAATAATTTCAAGTAACGAATGGGAACCCTGATAATGTATGAATGATCTGGGGTCTCATTTATAAAGCTCTCTACGCACAAAATGAGGCTCAAACTTTGCGTAGCCCCTCTTCTGCGCCAAAAGTGGTATTTATAGAAAACAAACTTACATGAAAATATTGCGGTCCTCCACGCTAACTATATAGTTGGCGTACAAGGTACGCGCAGTTCAGAAACACTGCAAAGACACGATGAGAGGAGAGGAAAGCGGCGAGGGGAAGTCAGTTTGAGGAAGTCACGTTTGATCACATGAAATAGTTGATTTCAACTTTTATTTGTTCAGAAATCACACAGAATAGAATGAAAATGTGGCCACAACTCACAACCTTTGTGTATGACATATATCATTTGTTTGTCTTTATACTTAAACAAAGCGCAGCTGCTCATCAATAACGCGCATACGTGCACGCTCATGCACGCTGGCTTTGACTGAAGACTTTTAAACTGAAGCAGTCAAGCAGAAATGATCCCGCATCAACACTGCCTGTGCTTTTATCAACTAATCCCTGGACATAAGTCTGACACTAAACAGTCAGGTCCATGCACTGTCTATGCTGTTCAGACTCAGATACCATCTTTGGAGTAGTGGCACTGCACCACGGCTCCACTACTCCCTCCTCAGAGAAATAAATGAAGTCGTCTTAAACGTCGACTTAAACGTCCGTGTGCACGTACAGCGTGCCAAGAATAGAATTTGGGCGATCTCTTAATAAGGCTCTTGTTTAAGTATCTTCTTTTCATAGGAGGCTATGTGTATATTCCTAAATAAAAAATAAGTGAGGCAAAAAAGCAACTGGACTCACGTATTTAGAATGCCGACGTTTCACTGTCTATCCAGACAGCTTCCTCAGGGCAGTTGTCCGTGGCTGACACGCCCACCTGATATAGACGTGGTGGCCGTGGACGGTGCAGTTCCAGTGACGTCAGATGACATCACTGGCGGTGTCCCCAGATAATGACCCGGGTCCAGGTCATGTCTGGGGCATCCTTCGGACGGCTCTGTCCCAGTTGTTAGACAGCTGGAACCTGAGTCCTCCTCGTCTGTTGATGGCCGGGCGCTTTGATCTCTCATATATGGCCTCCTTGACCCCTCTCTCAAATCACCGCTGCTCTTTATCTAACAGGCATGTGTCCCTGTCCTCAAAAGACAGGGACACATTTATTTTGAACTACCACCTGGATGACTGAGAATTTGCACCAGAAAATATATTCCTAAATGTTTTATTGGCGGTATAGTCCACGATGCAATATGTGATCAGAGAAACAGAAATGGCTTCAAATCAGATCCACAGTCTTCTTCTTCTTCTTATAATGCTACGAAAAGGGTTAATTCGGCTTACACCATCACCATACACATACACATATATACACATACACATATATACACATCCACATATATACACATACACATACGGACAAAGAGTTTGATTCTCACAGTTAAAACATGTCATTTGATTGTAACTCTGCAAAACGATGACATAAGAAAGACTGCAGGTTTAATGAGGCCTGTGTGCGCCTTCTCCGTCCTGTAGCACTCTCTTCCATTACGCCTAATTTGCCTGCTCAATGCTCTTGTACTTGCCATCCTCGCTAGATTATGGATAAAAGCTTTGTTTCCATGGCACCAGGTACGGCCACCCCTGGTCGGCCCGCGCCGCCTGGCCTCACACTATTATGTCTTTTCATAAGGCGCCACTTACATGGAAAGCCTACGTTTCAAAGCCTACAAAACACATAATAGCCTACAATAACACATAATTGATGTAATTGTCGTTGCCATTATGCAGCGCTGCCTTCTGGATGTCTCTTATAGATCAGCAACAAAGACACTGACTGAGCCGTAGAAAGGCACTTTTTAACCAAATATTTACTCGACTCTGTTTTCCGCGCATTTATTATTTGAACTGAAGGTCTTCATAAGATATTTGAATAGTAAAGTTATTTTTGATAGCATGCATTTGTTTACTTATTTACAATTTAAGTTTATTAAGCAGACAAGAGACAAGACAGTTATAGAATTGTATTTCAGTTGTAGAGCTGGTGCCAATACAGCTCTGTGGGAGCGCTGTGGGAGCTTTTTGAAAGAAATTTCCAAAAAGAAAATTGCCAAATGTTTTCCCTGGTCATTATTTGATTGGATTCACAAACCTGCCTTATTATTCTTATGGCTGAAAGTCCTTTCTACTGGCCAACATCATGCACATGTTTTTGAATATTGTCACAACTTTTTGACACTTTTGTGAGAAAATAATTAGCTCATATGTGCCGAAAGAGAAGACATTGAACTTTATTACAGTGTTTGTTTCATGTGGATTGGCCCAGGGATTACAGAGAAAATAACAAGCACATACTATAACCTACAGTTAGTGCAAAGGTAAATTTTAGTTAAGAAGGTCCTGGGTTCGGGATAGGGGTGCTCCTGTTTCCCCTGTCTCCAAAACGTGCTGGTCAGGTTGGCCCACAGTGGCGGCGCACAGAGTTGCAGCGGCTCTGGATTTCGTTGTGCAATTGTATAATGACAAATACAGCGCTTTACCTTTTTACTAATGCTGTCAATCGAATAATTATTTTAATCACATAAATCACATTTTTGAAATTTGATTAATTATGATTAATCACAGTTCATTTTATTGTTATTATTGATTAATTATTTACATTTCCCTGGCATAAAACACAGCAACTAACATTTGAACTAAGATAAAAAATCGTAGGCAAAAATTCTTCAGTCTTCATCTGTACTCTGTAGTTGAAGTGTAGGACGTTTCGATCTTACTCCAAAGATCGTCATCAGCTACTGGCCAACTAAAAAATGTTATTACGATTTCAGCTGATTAGGTTTATTTAATGCTGGGGTGTCAAACTCATTTTGGTTGTGGGCCAAAATCCACCTTCGATGGCGGGTCGTAGGCCGCATATATTGTATATATTTCTCTATAAATTAATAATATTACTATTATATAATAATAATAATCATGATAATAATAATGCTTACTCTTGTATTACAAGCCTGTGTCACCAGTAATACCCTAAAAACAACCCTTTTACCAGTGACAGAACACCTTCTGTTTTTGTAGCTTTTATAATGGTTCAGTGTCAGTGCCCTCTGCTGGACAGGTGTGGAACCATTTTTAGATGTTGGCTGCCCCTTGGTGGCTGTTGTGAGCATTTTGGTTATTTAAACATCCATAACTCCAGATAGGAATGAGCTGGAGTCTTGCTTTTTTTCATGGTCAGAAATTTGTGCTCTATAAGTCGTGGGCCAGATGAGATAATCTCGCAGGCAGCATTTGGCCTGCGGGCCTTGTGTTTGACACCTGTGATTTAATGCTTATTCAACAATAGTTTGTGCAAAAGTCTAGTATCTTACAATATAAATAACAAGTTAAATGTATTTTGGGGCCGTGGCTTGTCATCTGATGATGATGCCCCAATGCCATATCAGAGAAACACTGATTTATACTAACGCCTCAAGTCCAAATACCACTTTCTTGCAATTAATCCATGATTAATGCATTCATTATTTTTTTGATTAATCGTGAGTTAAAGCGTTGACTTTGACAGCCTACTTTTTACCTTCTTATATGAAATATAGTCAAATGAAGAATGCAGTACTCCAAGACAGAATTACGTGCAGGGCATCCAGCTCACTACAACGTTAACCTTGCACAACGGATGCAACAATTCACTATAGTCAAATTTAATACCTATATATGAAGGTCACAATTTTGAGTCGATTCAATACATTTAAGGTGCTGAACAACAAATACAAGGTTTTTTTTTTTCAAATAAAATGGAATGTGCTGTATCAAAAATAATTTCTCAGCTCTTATAGACCTTTGAAAATGTATTAAAGTGCTCCATTCATATTAAACATATTTGCGTATTGAAGTGAACAATTCAATATAACTTGATAAACCGTTCTTATGAGATAAATACAATAAACTTATATAAATTATGACACGCTGCATTTACACAGGCGCTGTCATGTTTACATTTTGTATTATAATTGTACTTCCTCCGTTTGAACCCTGTTTTTATCACTAGTTTTACATGACAAGAGCTGTTCTGTTTCAAACGCCTTTTCTGAATATTAAGCATTTAGATTATGCATGCAGAGATTTAGCATTATTTAATATTAAGAACAAAAGAGTCAGCGCCTGATTCCCATTTTACCTGTTAGTATCAGATGCATTGATTTATTTTTTCAAAAGCTGCCCTCTGCTGGACATTTAGAGGTATTGTGTCGTTGGATCTGCAGCAGTTACCGTGAACCCAGTGTCAACACAATAGCTCATTATAACATTTGTGGATTTTCTGTTTAGATATAATTTCTTGGTTGCGCTTCACTCCATCATCATTCTACACACATTTATTAAGCTCACACAATTACTGAAGTTTCCAAAATGCTGCACACATTGAAAATACTGATTCTTTAAGCAGAAGTTTCCTTTGCAACCAAAAAAAACCCTATCTGTCTCAATCTTTTTTTCTAAAATAGGTTAATAATGTGATTTAGATCAGTGATTCTCAGTGGATATGGAGTCGGGAATCAATGTATAATGCCCAGCTGCAACCTAAAAGAATTGTGATATTTTCCGACAAATTATAGTTGAAAAAGCTTTGAATAGCCCAATAAAGCTAAAATTATGATCAAAATAACAAATTCTAATGGACTCAAGAGTGTTTTTGTGCATTTTTAGCTGATAAAAATGAAAGAAAATGTTCCCCAGGGAAGACTTTTGACCCACTAAAAATTATTCCCCTTTTGGGTCCTGTCCCACCAGTCGAGAACTACTGGTTTGGATCACCACCACCTAATGCTCCTGGACATGTCTGATGTACAGTAAACAGAATTTAGGTTTTGAGGCGAGGCAGGTGAATAGGGAAAGATTTTAATTAAGTGCTGCATAAATATGAGAAAAAAATGTACACTGTTTCTGCTGGGAGTTAAAAAGCATTCAGTCATTAAATGAACTGTGTCAAAAATAAGCCCTTCAAAGTAAAAAAAAAATGGGTCTAGACTGGAGTTTGGGCAGAAACCATACTGTATTTCTGGTCAAAAATTGTCCGTTGTGTCAAATTTTCTATTGAATGTGGAAATTAATATTAAATATGTTCTGATTTGTGGCATTTGATATTGCAATGTCTCCCCTTAAAACATAAATAGCTAGTTAGTTAATAGATATTTTCCAAGATCACAGAGCCCTAATTGACAGTTGTGTATTTCCTCTTCTTTATTTGAAACACGTCATAGGTAGTGTACAAAAACAACGACATCCGCCTGGAGCTGTCCCGCCTGGCTCGTATCGTGGACCCGAAGATGAAGATCCAGGGCGAGGTGGCGTACAAGTGTGAGAACGTGGCCACCCTGGACCCCATCTCGTTTGAGACGCCGGAGTCCTACATCAGCCTGCCCAAGTGGAACACCAAGCGCATGGGCTCCATCTCCTTCGACTTCCGCACCACCGAGCCCAACGGCCTGATCCTGTTCACCCACGGCAAGCCCCAGGAACGCAAGGACGCCACGCGCAGCCAGAAGAACACCAAGGTCAGTGCGACAGCCGCGAATCCGGAGGGAACAGGGGGATGCCACCAATACTGTTCCATATGTTTAGGCAAGATTTTAACAGAGAATTGAACTTCGATTTCTGCATTATAGTTTGACATTTGTCCTTATGTGTCATATCAAGTGGACATATCTTGTATATAAGGCTTAATGCTGTGGTAAATTTCTGTTGTAAGCAAAGTAATTGGTCAAAAACAGCTATAGTTATCTAGTATCTAAAAATAATACATTTTTATCAATTGCTAATGTAGACAAGAGTCCAAATTTTTAGGGAGGTCCACCCCGACTCCCTTCACTGTCTGATAAGCTCCTAAAATGTGCATTTAATTAATTTGCATGAACTTTTAGGCTGCATGGTTGGTATTGTGAGAGCTAAATGAGCTGGGGCAGCAGCCAACACTTTGTGCTCAACTACCTCCAACTTTCACGGCTTGAAAACGGGTTGTGCACCGTAAACATTCCCAAAATGGATTTTGGAGCGTCATAAATGCCATTGTGCTGAAAAGTAAAGGCACCATCTAACCACCCATACAGCCACTGGGTCATTAAAGGGTTAAATACGCACTAATATCCAGTTTGTTTGTTTTTTCACGTAAAAGTTTCTCAATGCATCTTTATATAGTAGCTTTAGGGCACAAATTTATTTTATGCAGGATGGCAGGGGAGGTGATGCCTCTGATTGGCTAGGGAACTGAGGACAACATGGCTAACCCTAAACCCAACCCTAACCCTAACCTACATAACATAAAAAGGTCTATAAGACGAAGAAGAGCAAAACTGAACCCAGATTCAATTTTACATTTCACAGACAACATCCTTTCACATACATATACCCCTGTCTGCCTGTGACCATCTTCTTGTATCAGAATCAACAGTTCCAGGTTGGTTGATGTCTTTTTTTTTTTATGTGCGTAGGTGGACTTCTTTGCGGTGGAGCTGTTGGATGGCAGCCTCTACCTGCTTCTGGACATGGGCTCGGGAACGATCAAAGTCAAAGCCACCCAGTCAAAAGTCAACGACGGCTCATGGTATCACGTGGACATCCAGAGAGATGGGCGCTCGGGTCAGTCCTGATCTTGGTCATTCGTTGTACAGTACAGCCTGACAAAACTGCAGTTTTTCCATGATGCTTGTCATTTTTAGTTTAGAAAGACAATGGTTTAAAATGATCACTTGTATTGTCAGAATCAGGATAGTCTTTTTTGCCATTGTCAATGAGAGGATTCAGAGACTATAAATTTTCTTGATGTACTCGTGCAACATGAAACTAGTATCTAGTTTATATGTACTGTAAATGTGGGCCCAAATTTGGAATAGTGCAAAAATCTCTCTCCTTGTATCACATACTTCTTTATAAAGGGGCGGCCTATGTGCAGTACAAGAAAAATTATTTGAAATTGTTCAAAGACATTAGTAACCACAGATCTTGAAAGTAGAAAATGGGATCAAGGGTTGAAGTTTCAATGACTTTTGCTGCTCGTTCCATTCGTTGGGGGCAGAGAAATATATGAGGAACGTGTGAAAATGTAGTTATAAGCTTTATTGAATGGAAGAGTCTTTAATATTGACTTAAAAATCCCAATAGAGGACTCAAGGCAAGGATTTTCAGGTAGCGAGTTTCCGCAATTGGGAAGCACTCTAACCATGTGTGACGTGTGGCAGGCACCATCTCAGTGAACAGCCGGAGGACGCCCTTCACGGCCAGCGGGGAGAGCGAGATCTTGGACCTGGAGGGAGACATGTACCTGGGGGGCCTGCCCACTGACCGCACTAACCTCATCCTGCCAACGGAACTGTGGACCGCCATGCTCAACTACGGCTACGTGGGCTGTGTCCGTGACCTCTTTATCGACGGCCGCAGCAAAGACATCCGGCAAATCGCGGAGAACCAAAATGGTGCTGGGATCAAACCGTCATGCACCAAGCAAACGGGCAAACAGTGTGAGAGCTACCCCTGTAAGAACAGAGGCGTGTGTAAGGAGGGCTGGAACCGCTTCGTCTGCGACTGCACCGGGACAGGCTACTGGTCCAGGACCTGTGAGAGAGGTGAGAGCGTCAGCTGACTCAGTCTTTTACATGTATGCATTACTCTGCATCCTAAATGAGTGTGTTTACATGCAGTTGAGTTCCCTTGTTATTATAAATATCCTGGTTTTGTCTCTGTCCATGTAAACACAATATCCTCCTTTCAGTTTTCTGGATAAGCCAGTATCCGGGTTATTGGAAACCAGCATACTCTCACCGGGATAATTCTACAGTATCCAGGATATCGGGTCATGTAAACAGAGTATCCTAGTTTCTCATCAGTGCTGACGTATTGAGCATGTGCAAACTGTGACAAATACGGCAGGAATTTGCACGACCGTTATATCTTCTCAAAATAAACAAAACAGAAGGTTTCTTTATAAAGCAGCAGAACTAAACTCGACCCAGTGTTTAGAGAAATGGGTTAAAAAGCAAAGTGTTAGTAACAAGCTCAAGTGTTTAGCTCCTCACCATATTTGTCATTAGCCCCACCCCACTCTGGAGCCTAAATATCCAGGATTGTTTCCAATGTAAACAGGAATATGAGTTTCCAGGTTCCTCCGAGCGCATGTACACATCATATCTAGAATACTGCCAGGATATGATTAATAACCAGGATACTCGAGCGCATACGTACTCAATGTAAAGTTAAATGTAGTGATGGCAAAATGATGCCCCATGAACCGTTGAAGCGTCACAGCCAACTGCATCACACATGGATCGAAGCACCAGGTGCTTCATTTGCTCTACTGCGCCATCATGTGGACGAGAAATGTAGTACATGGAATTGATGTGTCATGATCCATAACAGAAAATACAAATAAATGATTTGACTGTTTTCTGTGTTTCTCAATCATACTAAAACTAGTTCTCAATATTTCTTCACATATAAGTTGTTTCTGTTTAGTTTTTTCTGTTATGGAAGGGGGAAGGTGGTATTTAGCCCAGCACAAATACAACATGACTCTACATAATTCAATTTACATAGGCAATGACATAAA
>OMNZ01024436.1:1651-15618 GCA_900303255.1 Lesueurigobius sanzi | reverse complement strand
ATAGTCCTTGTTTATACCTGATTTAGTCCCGGTTTAGACCTGGTTTAGTCCTGTTTTAGACCTTTTTTCTCAAGTAAGAATACCAAGTACTTCTTCCACCACTGTCTGTCATTAACTCTTGCTCAGGTGTAGCCACAACTGTATGCTCTGTCCATATCCAAACAGCATCAATGCATTTGTAACTTTGTAGTAAGCACGCTTTACATATGTCTAAAATAAATACTTTTTAATCCAGAAGATGTGTATGTGGTGCCTGTTTAGGACAACAGAGACTTTGGCTTTGGAGCTTAAAGGGATATCTAACTAAAGACAATTATATCTGTGAACTAAATGCAATGAAAGAATGGGATAGAGGATTATTGAAGTCATTTTTGTCTTGTCTTGTCAACAGCATTCCCTGCGCCACAGTTCGGCATACAGCATTTCCTGACTGAGAGTAAACAACGGCCTCACTTTCTCATCCTCCCATTCTTAAGTTTAGAAAAAAATATCCCCGTACAAAGAGATAGTTCTGTTGTTTTGGCGTCTCATGTGTACACCCTGGGGTCCCATGTTGTATAATGTAACAGTGAAACAGACACACATATAGTAATACAATCAGTTTTTTGCCAAGGTAGCTTCTCTTTATTTGGATTGTGCGAATTAGGTTAAATGAAAAGAATAAAAAAAAAAAAAACAGTTTCTTGTTAGTTCATAGTGTTTACATGTTGCTCAGTAAAGGGTGACCAGCCATCCATTGATTTGCCCCAGTTTTACACAACTTCTGTCCGTTTTTGCACCATGCCCAAAGCAGTGTTTTTGCAGCTTGATTGCTTGATTTTTAGCGACTGAATCTATTAAAAAGCTCAAAAGTCTGCCACCTCAATGCCATATAAGTCACGATTCGTCTTCCCCCACAAATTCCCATTGTGTCCCAGTTTGTAATGTGGAAAATCTGGTCAGTCTAACTCAGTATTGGCATTTACTTCCTGAAAGAGCCTGTTGTGCTGTTTCACCATAATGTAGTTATTAGGTGCTCTGTATTTTGAATAGTTTGTTATGCATATGTTGTCATGTGGACTAGTTTTGTCATGTGTCCTACTACCTACTGTATGTGTTGTTTTTCTTTCGTGTAAATGTATTTTAGTGCTTTTTGTACATCAGGGGACTACAGATGAAAAACAGCCTTCTGGCTAATTTGACTTTTTTGAACCATGTCTAATATGTGCTTTATGAAATTGCACTGTCCCCTTTCAAATAAACTAATCTAATCTAAAATCTAAGAGTACCGTGAAAGGAAATCTTAACCTGTCATGCAGGGCTATTGTTCCGTTATTTCGCACACAACTTATCAAATACTTTGCAATCAAACACATGTCAGAGCTTGAACAAATACGAGATGCTGTTTTTCAAGGAAGTCAATGGACCTTTTACACTTGAGTCAAGTGCAGTACAATAAACACCGACGGCTGCCACAAAATACACTGCCCGGCCAAAAAGAAACTTACCAACCAGTCTCTATGGATTTGAACGGGACTACTAAATTATTCCAAGAAACACCTTTGAATTACTGTATATGGTTTAGGTTTTAGGTATAATCACATTCATAAAACAACACTTAAATTTGTGATTAAATACATTTATTGTATGTGGATACAGGGCCGGCCCAGCCTATGAGCAGACGAAGCAACTGCTTAGGGTCCTAAGGCCATCAGGGGGCCCCAAGAGTTCCTACAATTAACTTTAAAAATCATAGCCAAACTGATTGAAATCTACAGAACAATAATCTCTATATCTATATCGTAAATTAATTAAATGTATGTCCATGTTATGAGTATGTAGGATATCAAGATACCAAGATGTACCAAGATTACATTTATTAATAGTTGAGACTGACTGGCATGAGGGCCTCCAAGTGAAATTACACTCAGGGCCCCGTAAAGGTCCAGGCCGGCCCTGTGTGCATATACTGTAGTTTACACCAGTGTTTCCCAACCAGGGGTACGACTGGTATGGGGACTGGAATAATTAAATTAAAAATAAGATGAAACAAATTGTATTTTTGATTATTATGGTCAAAGAAAATTCATTTTAAAACATTTTACTGTAAAGAGTGAGATTTTGATAGTATTTAGCTGTCTTTTACCCGATAAATTGGAATTTATGTCATTCACTTCTAACCAATCAACAAACCCATCGAAGCAGGGGGTACTCAGAGTATATATATGAAAGGCCCAAAGGGGTACGTGAGACAAAAAAGGTTGGGAACCACTGGTTTACACAATCAAAACATTTGGCTACTGTTATCAACATTAGTATGTGCAAGAAGAGGAGGTAGAGCAAGATCACAGCATTCGTTCTACAACTACAATCAAATGATTGAAAATATGTATTGTAAAATGTACATTCACTTCAGACATTGTAGAGAAGCATTCCAGCTGTAGACAGGAGGAGAAGCCATGCAGCAGCTGTTCCTGATCCTGGATTGGCATCTGTCGAAAATGAAGACCAGAGATTATAGTAAAACACATACAGCATATTTTCTCTTGAATTCAACTTTTCTTTTCTGTCTAAATTCAAGTGTTGCTTTTCGTATTTTGAGTTTACAAGTTCATTTCTCCTTTTTTTAAGCAAAATCATGCATGTTCCATAGAGCTTTGGAATGTGATGTCACGTAATGGGGCGTGGCCAGCAGATTGTGTTGATGTGTATGTGAAAAACAAACTGCTAACTGTGAAACTATGGGAAGCTAGATGGACAAATAACTTCAGGATAGTTGGGGCCTGTGTAGTTGACTGCCGTGTTAGAACGCACCATCTACGAGGGAATAATATTGAAAGTGGGCTGTGCTTTCATTGTTTTGTGGTCCTGAAACATGGCAAAATTCCCATAATGCATTGCACTGTGATGTCAGTTCCAAAACTCTATAGGTATATCTATAATCATTTCAAGATTGTCCAAAATGACTGAAGATCTGCATAAATCCTCCTAATTCTAAGACTTTTTAGCCTTTCATCTTATTTAATACATTCTTTCCAGGATCTTTTAATGCTTATTCAACTATAATTTGTAGGAAAAGATAGTATTTTACATAATTTATACTAAATTCATTCATTCAATGGCATGATGGTGGGCCCCGACGCCAAAGCAGCCGAGAACCACTGCAGTACAACATACATTATCCTCTTTTTCTTCATTGCTTACTTCTTATTTGCAGCAGTCCCGTGACATTGTTGCTGAGGTTTGTCTCATTGTTGAAAGCCAGACAGGAGTAAGAGCCGCTCTGGTCTTCCGTGACATTGTACAGCTGCAGCACGGGGCCGGTGGCGTTCAAAATCTGATCTCTGAAAGCCCACTGGGTTCGTGCCGGAGGATTGCACTCAGCCGTACACACCGCGGTCACGTTGGCTCCGGAAAGATGGGATCCAAGTGTCAGGTTCATGTTATCAGGCCCGTCTGGGAAAAAACACAAATTCAGAGGCAAGAGATTAAAGGCCCCGTATCAGATCTTCTTATTTACAATGAAAGAGAGAGCAAAAGTTTAAGCCAGTTTCCACCTTCAGGATCAGTTTTCAGGGTCACCGTCATAGAAGAAGAAGAAGTATGGGGCCTAATGCTATATACTAACGACAATTACCAACTGGATAAAAATCACACCGTTTTGTTTTTGCTTTTTGTTTATAGATTTCTGCTTTTACAATAGAGCTCAGGGTTGTGACATCAAAACTGCAAAGATTTCTGGGCTTAGGTCCAAGTTGAGGAGGTTTTGTCCCTGTATTGTGAATTTCTGTTCTGCATTTGGCCCATCCATCGATGCTGCAGGGCCAAGCCAGATTTAAAGTGGACATATCATGCATACACATCTTAAAACAGGCTTAAAATCTTTCATGTGGATGTCACATGGTTAAAATAAACAAATAGCTTTGATTTAAACATGTGGCTGGTAGTAAAGGAGTTTCTGTATCCACACTATGAGACGGAACGGCTCAGAACTGATCCAATATTGGATTATTGACTTTAAAAATGTGGAGGACAGTTTGAGGGTTTGAACAATTACGTAATTTTTTAGGAAGTAGAAAACAAAGTGCTGCAGAAGTCAAGATGAACGGACTAACGCAAATAATGTTAATTCAAAACTGCGTGAATGAAGTGAAATCCTGCTCCAGGTCTGCTTTTGATGAGGGAACAATGTTATAACATGGTAAAAAGCTGGGAAAAAGTCGATTTAGCAGGATATGTCTCCTTTAAGTGTATGGTTTTATTTCACTGATATATTAGTTATAAAGATTTGTTCAGAGGGGATTTTTTACACCTTGTTCATTTTTTAATAAACTAGTTATTAGTCAATAATTTTGCCTTGTCTTTTGGGGGTTCATAACTCAATAAATCAGGCTTGGAATGAAATATTGAAAAGTCCCATGGAACAAAACTTTGAAGGCTCTCAGTCGTCGGGAAATCTTCATTGTAATGAGGCTTGAATCCTTGACTGGACAGTGACAGTCCAATCGATGATTCAACTATTGGGGGCCCCTTGGTTGTCTCGGGGCCCTACGCAGCTGCGCAGTCTGAATATTAGGCCGGCCCTGCTTGTACATGTGAGGCTTGAATCCTTGACTGGACAGTGACAGCCCAATCGATGATTCAAGCCTCACATGTACAAGCAGGGCCGGCCTAATATGCAGACTGCGCAGCTGCGTAGGGCCCCGAGACAACCAAGGGGCCCCCAATAGTGCATACATTTGTACTCCAGGTGTTGGGTGTATCATAAATTTCAACAGCAAAATGTAATCTAGAAATAAGTATCTTATAAGTAGTTCTATGATAAGTAGTTCTCATTTGAAATTTGCCAGTGACAGTTAGGGCTGGGTACCGTTAAACGATACCAGTCTGGTATCGAAAAAATAATGAAGGTACTACCGGTATCGAAAAATAAATTGGTACCGAAAACATATTTATCGTTAGAAAGCAAATTTCTCTTCCTGGTGGGTCTGAGACTGCAGTAAAGAAAGGGCTCAGGTGTTTCAGCTCAAATAAATGATAAAAACACTAAAAGAAACAGTATTTTATAGAATAAATGATCATTATTGTTCTGTTTTATGGTTCTACAACAAAACTAAAATCAAGCACGAGGATAAATGACTCGATTTGAGAATATTAGTCTCAAATCGAGCAGTTTTGACTAGATTAGGCACATTTACTACTAGATTATTTGGTTTATTTCATGACAATTTTTACTGATTCTAAGGTAATCTCACTTGAATTAGGGAAATAAAACTGCCAAAAGACCAATTTTCTTACCCCATTGGTAAATTAATTTAAATAAAAAAGGAACTAAGTAGAAATCTATTGAAGCAAGTCAAAACAAGTGGTTAGAATTAGGTCAAATGAGCCACTAAAACAGCTCAAATTTAGATAAATAAGATGAATTTGGGTCATTTAAACTTATAGATATTTACATTTTTGTGTAGATGAAATGAAATAATTTAGTATAGGTATCGAAAAAGGTATCGTTCAGGTATCGTATCGTAAACCAAGTATCGTTAAAGTAAACTAGTATCGAAAAAACATGAAAGGTACCCAGCCCTAGTGACAGTAGGGTAAGCGTCACACAAGTAAATTAATACTGTTTTGTTTTGATAAAATTTTGAGTGTGATTAGATATTCTTTTTCATAATTTAAGTGTAAAAACTCACCCCACTGGGATAATTCTTGAAATTAGTTACTCAAATCAGGGGCAAATACACATTTTAAGAACATTTTTAACTAATTTCTCAATTTCTTTTGCAGTGTAGTCTTTCTTTTACATACATGGTCCAGTTGAAGGGTGGTATATTTATCCAAAAGGAAATAGAAATGTAAAACCATGGTGATACTGATTGTCAATGTTACTCACAGTATATGGTGAAGTTGAGTGCGTTACTGGTGGCATTGCTGACTGGGTTGACCGCGGTGCACGTGAACGGTCTCTGGTCGTAGCGGTTGACCTTGAGGATGGTGAGAGTGGAGTTTGCGTCCGTGAGCTGGACCCTGCTGTTGGCTGTGACCTCAGAGCTGCCGTTGAACCAGACGAGTGAGACGGAGGAGCCGGAGGAGACCGAACAGGAAGCAACAGCCGCACTGGAGTTTTCTACCAGAGCGGCATCACTGGCGTTCACAGTTACGTTGGAAATGGGATCTGTGGGAAAGACAAAGGTATTTTAATTAAACACGGGTATCATGAGTTGAATGTCACTGTTTGAAGCTTTCATTTTACAGGAAGAATGGTGTGTCTATCTAATTGTTACTGTATGTGTTACAGCTAAATCTCCACACACACACAAAAAAAAAAACTGGGCCGGTTTCTCACTAAAATCAGTGAGTGGTCTTTGTTTTGTTAATACAGTTTCATCCTTTTAATTTGAAATAAATATGAATTGATGTTACTCCCCTCGTCGAACCGTCACCTTACTGTATCGTGGTGGAGGGGTTTGAGCGGCCGAACAGGAGCTATGTTGTCTCGAGATTGGAGCCAGGTGCCTCCCAGTAATTATTTTGCTACCTTTTTGGAACTATTATTTTTTATTAGTATATACATTGAGCCATTTACCACTTTTGTTTCAACTCGGCCCCGTTCGGTTAACTTTGTGCCGCAAGATGTATTCCCGCGAGAGTTGTGATTTCACATACTCGGGGAAATACATCTTGAAAGACTCCAGTCCCTTACGATCAGCTCGACTCAGATATTTGCGGGGCCAATGACGTGCCTGTATTGGGGTTTAAGGCGGGACATGTTGATACGACGTAGCACCAAATGCCCTGCTGAAGAATAACAAACGTGGCTGCGTCTGAGGACTTACTCTTTTTTTTTTGAGGACTTACTTTTTGATGCCGGAATTGACTCTGTTTAAGCTGAAATGCTAGTATTTCTGCTTTGAAAAGGGAAAAGCAAAGAGACATTTGTGCTTTTCTCTGACTGGAATCTGCAAAAGTACGGTAGGCAGGTACTAACGGGTGTTTCACCCAATTATCTTGAAGTATAGCTGTGAGGTCCCTCCCTTTCACGAGTGGACTGGACGAGACCCTTCCCAGATTGATAATGTGTAGAACTCAAATCAGAGTGCTACGCATATCAATCTGGCACACTCCAGGTTACTATTGGGTCACAGGAAAACCAAATGTTTTCAGTCTGTAAAAATCAATCCTGCAGTTACATACTGGGTCACACTGCAATGAAATTTGGAACAAAGAATCCTGACATGATTAGGAATGTGACAATATAGCATTAAAGGGGTTTGTGTGTTTCTGTTTTTCAAATAAAAGCCCATTTATTAGCAAACATTATTTAAAAAAAAAGGCATTCATAAAGCAGTTGGATCAATTTCACTTTTGTCCTGAATGGACTCAACGCAAAAGCAGAGAAGGCAACACAATGCAACAAAGAAGAAAATATTTGGCAACAGTTGTAGCCTCTTTTCATTGTGGAACAAAATTTTATTCACATAAACCTTTTTCATAGAATAAAAGTTAAACCCATCATAATTTTGGAATAATTTTGATAAGAAATGTGCCTTCCAGTGTAGTACAGGCCTCATAATAGTTATCTGTTATGAGGCATGTATATCTGTAGTTATAATATTGTTCTGTCTGGCATCATTTATGAAATCAATATAAAAAGAACATGAGCAGATCCCAAAGCCTCCCTTAAAGAGCCATAAGTCCCATAGTTGCTTGTGTTGATATTTTGGGGATCATCTCTTTTAAAGCCTGAAAACACCGAACACCAAAAGAGCTACAAAAAAGCGTGCAAAGGCGTGCGTTGTTACCCAGGACAGTGAGGCTGAGAGACGCGCTGAGCTCTGGGTCGGTGCTCTTCATGGTGTACACCCCCGAGTCCAACACGGTGAGGGAGGTCACCGTCAGCGCCCTGTTGGCGTCCATGGACACCCGGCCCGTGTGGTTGGAGAAGACAGCCTCCTGGTCCCCGCTCCAGGTCAGAATGAGCATGTCCCCCACAGACCAGCTGCCACTGTTCAGAGAGGAGGCAGGGGACAGGGACAGGGTCACGCTTTGGCCCGCCGCCGCTGGGTTAGCCGAGGGCGTGACCACCAGGGCCTCGCAGACCTCTGGGGAGACAAGCAAGAGGATTTATTTTTGGGGGAGACACTGCAGGTGAGAGAGAAAAATAAATAAATTGAATGATATCACTGTGAAACCTTTGTGAAAAATGGATTGCAACTTTTCTGTTATTGTATGTTTTCATATAAAAGTAAGACATGTCCCCCATTTTAGGTGTAAAAATAGCCAAATTTGCCTATATTTTCAGCAACACAATCTAAATGATGGATTAATGATGGATAGAGACTAGAGATTTAACTTTATGGTTTTATTTTATGGGTAGATATGGATTAGGATTTTATATATGATTAAGGTATATAGTTTTTGAAACTATACTATGAATAAATCTGTAAAAAAAATCAAATAAAAATCAAATTTCACCTTGTTTTCTGGAACTCTAAACTCAATAAATCTATCTGAACAAATATTCAGAATAGCGCTGAGTCCAAGACAGTATAGTTTAAAGTCTGTAGGTGCTACTAAAGTGGAGATGTTGTTGCAAGAGTGTAAGGAAAATGCATTTTGAGAAAGTGGCCTTTGAAGTTACTATTTTCTGTGTAAATCTATGGAGAAATGTTGAGTCAGAGCCACAAAATAAACCCCTTATTGTGAAGATTTGCCAATTTATTTGTTTGTATTGGACAGGCAAAGATTCTTCAGTCTGCTATTTCTATTGGACAGTTTATATGTTAAGAGTATAAACAGGCCCAAAATGAGAACAATTTAAAAAAATGACTTTTGAAGGGGAGACATAGACAAAACTCTTTTAAACTAAAAAAGACTAAACTATTTTAACATATATTCTTTACCAGTGTAAAGATTAGGTCATTTATTTTTGCTTATTTTTTTTTCATGAAAGGCATTTTTCTCACATTGTGGCGACAACATCTCCACTTTAGTAGCTCCTACAGAATCCAAACTTAACAATTTTGATTTGAGAAGATTTTTTTATTCTTCAATGTGAATGATAACACAAAAACACTCATGGTTAGAGTTTGCATGAAGCCATTAATATGTCCCTGATCTAAAGTTTACATATTGTGCATCTTGAAACAGGGTCCTGTATTTCAGCTGAAGTGAGTTTTTCTTTGCTCCTGGACAATTTTCCTGGCAGTTGTTGAAGGTCATGTAAACGTTAGATCAGGGACATTTGAGTAGTTTCTGTTTCATTATGATTTCAAAAGAGTAAACTCAGTTCTACGATACAATAAATGGCTTCTCACAACCACTAACCAGGAGTGGAGAAAAACATGAAAAATGACCAAAAGACTAAGACTAAGAGGGTATATAAAACTTATGAGCACAATATAAATCCATACATTTGCCAAACCCTACCTTGACATAGCAGCAGCAGCGTGACAGTGGCGAACGTGAGTCTCTTCATCCTCATCGTGTTTTCGCTCTGACGCTGAGGCCCATTCCACTCAGTTATACACCCGGACAGACCCCCACCCAGGACGCAGGACCCTACACTGCCGCTGCACCCACGTCTTATCTGCAGGTGTTCTCAGTTGTTTGGTCGTCAGTCATCCGGGATCACAAAGGAGACTTCAGAGAAACTGCAAAGTCTGTTTACTGAGCGGGGTGAAGTCCTGCAAATGACCAAACACAATATGACAAATTATGACAGAGAGTATGTGCTATTATCGAGAGACTACTGTCGGGAGAATTTTCACCCTGACGTCACACACGCAGCAGGTTATGAAACATGTTTGTTCGCAATAATAGATGAAAAGTTACTATAAATCAGATTAGAAACCCATAGGAGTAGGAGAACATAAGTGACGTGAAAAGGTATATGCCCACTTCCTGAATTAGTATATTTTTGTATTCATAACACCTAAATGTTTCTGATCACCAAGACAATTTGTATATCACACAAAGACAATCTCAGAATATACTAAATGCAGTTTCCGAACGATTATTACATTTGTTAATAAAATTAATATTTGTAATATGCGTACACAAATTATTTCTGTTTAAATAATGGTCGATTGAACCGTGCATGCCTGCTGCAGGTGGTTCAGGATGTGGTGGCCCGGAGGCCCTACTCTCTGATTGGTTATGGATAATGATCAATTGCGGCCCGACCCCAGCTCAGGCTCAACCCACGCCCAGTTCACTCACTGCGCAGGCAAGATTGCAAAGTACGCTTATGTCTGTGACTGCACTTGTAACCTACCACCTGCACCTACGCCCTCAAGATCACGCCCAATGTCTTCAAGCTGGTCTGGGAACGGCTTGAGATCCCCCAGGAAGAGCTGGAGGAACTGTGCATGGTTCAGGAAGTCTGGGCATCTCAGCACAGACTGTTCCCTTCGTGACCCGGCCCTGGATAAAGTGGACGAAAATGGAATTGTGAACACCTTTGTTACACCTTGCACTTTAATATGTAATTACCTGTACTTACATGTGTAATTACTTTTGTGTACAGCAGACTGGACTGGGAGGACAACTGCAATGCTGGGTACAAGAAGGGCATGAGTAGACTGTACTTCTTGAGGAAGCTCAGGTCTTTCCATGTGTGCAGTACACTGCTGGAGATCTTCTACAGTTCTGTGGTGGCAAGTGCCCTGTACTTCGCTGTGGTCTGCTGGGGGAGAAGCACCACCAAAAGTGACATCTCCCAGATCAACAAACTGATCCGTAAATCCGTGGTTGGCTGTCCACTGGAGACATTTGTGACAGTGAGAGACAGAAGGACTCTGGACAAACTGCTCTCCATCATGGACAATCCTGCACATCCACTCCACCGGACTATAAAGGGCGCTATAGAGGGGGTCTAAAGTCTACCTGTATCTACACACGGAAATGTGGGCTGTAATCTAAAGTGTTATGGAAATTGTAACCTAAAGTGCAACAGAGACTTTAGATAGTTAACTGTAAAATAGTGTCAGTTGCTTTATTAACGATCATAGGTCTTTTACCTCCTTCAAAACTTTACATTAAAAGGCTGCAAAACACTCCGCTCCATCCCGTACCTGTGGAAATCTGACTATCTTTGAAACTCAATTGTCACATTTTTCTATTCAGGAGCATGAGCTGACAACAAGTTGAATCATTTTTATGATGATGTTCTATTTACAGTTTTTCCCAGTCGCTTTGGCACATTTCTCAGATCAGAACCACCTGATACTGTATATTGTATCATGAATCCATAAATGGATACATATAATAATGTTGGACTTGATAACAGCTGTATCCATTCTGCCACAGTTCAATTAAATGAAGAAAGAGCTGCATCTTTTGAGTCTAACAAATCAACTGAGAACCTGATAATGCACTTTCACATAAACAACTGAAAGTGGAACAAAACAGCACAAAACTGCACAAACCCATTTGAAGGAAGTAATCCTCAAATGGTTTTGTGTAAAAAGCAACAAGATTTTAATGCTTTGTTTTGTAATTGTAATTATTTTGTAGCAGAACAAAGAAAATATAGGGCTTTTTTCTTTAAAAAAAAAAAAATTGTTTTCACAAGACTGCAACATTGATGTATCTTTATGTATGTGTATGCAAATTAATATGATTATGTTGTACATTACAGTTTTTCCCTGTCACTTTGGCACATTTCTCCAATCAGAAATGATATTTTCAAAACTACCCGTACAATCTTCAAATCCTTTGGTCAATTTGGCAAATGAAAATATTAAAATCACACAAAACCATTTGAAGATTACTTCCTTCAAATGGTTTGGTGCAATTTTGTGCTGTTTGGTTCCACTTTCAGTTGTTTATGTTGTGAAAGTGCATTATCAGGTTATCAGTTAATTAGATAGACCCTGAAAATATGTAGTTCTTTCTTCATTGAATTGAACTGTGGCAAGCAAAATGGATACATCTGTTATCAAGTCTAACATATGTATCAATGTGTCAGCACCAATTTACTGATCCATCTCCTCCGGAGCATCTCATCAGTAACTTGTGATGTGGA
Source organism: Lesueurigobius sanzi (assembly GCA_900303255.1). Taxonomy (NCBI): domain Eukaryota; kingdom Metazoa; phylum Chordata; class Actinopteri; order Gobiiformes; family Gobiidae; genus Lesueurigobius; species Lesueurigobius sanzi. The sequence goes on along the minus strand of OMNZ01024436.1, from coordinate 3,611 downwards.
GGAGAAGCTTTGGCCCAACAGGAACGAACGTCAAAATGTGTAAACAGAACAATTATGTTCTATTTTTGTTTGAATATTTGAGGTACGAAAATCCATGCTATTTTCTGTTATAAATGACTGTAACATAATAAATAGTGTCTGAAGAGCAATTCAAACACTGATGTCATGTTGTAGTTCTTATTTCCTAACAGACCAACAGTGTCATGTCCAACGATGGTAAAGTGATACTTCTAACTTCAGTCTGATTTAGTGCATATTCTGAAAATATAGTGAATTATTTTGGTGACCGTGTTCATAAACAATGCTCAAAGCCCTCTGTATTCTGAGGCTCTGATATGTTCACTGACAGAAATACTTGCTTTTGATTCATTAACTAAGCATTTTGAGAAGGTGAGGTGATTCTGCAATTATTATATTGTATTTTGGTGTCTGTACAAAATATTTTGAGAAATGTATTTAAACTTTTGGAAACATCAGTTTTGATGTGAGAAATGTGTCAAAGTGACTGGGAAAAACTGTAACAACACAATTATTGTAGTTGGTTTCATGCCCATCTGTGTTATCTCTTCCATGCAGGGAAATCTCCTGAAATGATTAAAAGAGTTTAGCCATCACAACCTTGAAAATGTGACTAATGTGCCTCTCCCCAACACAAATATCTGCTGCAACAACAAAGTAGCCAGTCTCAAGAGGCACCTGAAGACAGAGCTGGCTCAAGCTGGAACTCCCCATTGTTATGTACGTATAGCTGATGTACATTGCCCTTTCAATATTGCGTATACCTTTTATGGGTTTTAATCATCAACAGCAACAGCAGATTTTTACATCTGAAGTCAAGAGGTCCAGTAGCTGCGAACAGAGTGATCCTGCCTTCATACTCGGGACCTGTCAAACTATAGCCATACTCAAAGAAGTTATTACATTTCTTGTGCCAAATCTCCATAATATTGGTGAAAACGATTCTGGTGTATCCTGGAATACAGGGAATGCAACAGTGTCAACAGTTGCAGACACAGAATCAGGTAATACCCCGGTGCCAGAGGTCAAACCTGAGGGGAAAAAAGATAACACACAACCACCACCACAGTAAGACATCAGTGAATTACGCTGAACACTAGTATAAATGCTCATAAAACTAGATCAGAGCTACAGATAGAACAAATGTTTTTACCTGTGAAAATGGCTGAAAGAGTGAAGAGCAGGAGTCGGTCCATTCGGGAGGGATCAGTTTAAAAGTGTGAATGTGAAAGTGTGAAAGAGGTGATTATGTGCACCTCTAGTGGCACTGGCTTAGAGCATGGTGTTCCCCTGTGCCACCAACTGTGCATTTAGAAGTTTTAATTTAGTAGATTTAGAAGTCTAATTAAATATTGGGTTCTTTATGAGCATTCAGGGTTTCACATTCTACAACCTAATGAATAAGGTTAGTGTATTTATGGGGATCTTATTGGGATTTTGAAATCAAATGGTTATTCTTGCTCTTGTTGTTCTTGTGTCTGTGTAATATCCTGTGAATGTGACAACTTTATCAAATAATGTTTCACCTTATATTGCTTCTTTTTTTTCTTTTTAAATATTCTTTAAACTTTAAAAAATACACAACACAGAGAGATAGAAATGGAAAGAAAAAGGGCCTGGTTTCCTGATATGGTTTAGTTGTCAAAGGGCGCCCTCTGCTGCTGCTGCTATTACTGCAACTGCTAGAACTATAGTAGCTTTGGTAGTTGTAGTATAGTAGCAGCAAACAACAACTATGTATCCATTTACCTGGAATCTATTAAGGTTGAAAGCTCTCTTAGAGGCTTTCAACTCGTTCAAAATGCGGCTGCTAGAATATTAACAGGGACTAAAAGAAGAGAGCACATAACTCCAGTGTTGAAGTCTCTTCACTGGCTTCCCATTGAGTTTAGAATTAAATTTAAAATCCTCCTCCTCACATATAAGGCTATAAAAGGGATGG
>OMNZ01024419.1:7888-19914 GCA_900303255.1 Lesueurigobius sanzi | reverse complement strand
CCACTGGTAAATGGTTTACTGACCATGGTATTACTGTGCTCAATTGGCCTGCCAACTCTCCTGACCTGAACCCCATAGAGAATCTGTGGGATATTGTGAAGAGAAAGTTGAGAGACGCAAGACCCAACACTCTGGATGAGCTTAAGGCCGCTATCGAAGCATCCTGGGCCTCCATAACACCTCAGCAGTGCCACAGGCTGATTGCCTCCATGCCACGCCGCATTGAAGCAGTCATTTCTGCAAAAGGATTCCCAACCAAGTATTGAGTGCATAACTGAACATAATTATTTGAAGGTTGACTTTTTTGTATTAAAAACACTTTTCTTTTATTGGTCGGATGAAATATGCTAATTTTTTGAGATAGGAATGTTGGCTTTTCATGAGCTGTATGCCAAAATCATCAGTATTAAAACAATAAAAGACCTGAAATATTTCAGTTGGTGTGCAATGAATCTAAAATATATGAAAGTTTATTTTTTATCATTACATTATGGAAAAGAATGAACTTTATCACAATATGCTAATTTTTTGAGAAGGACCTGTATATGTATGTCTATGACAGTGGGTTTCAAACTTTTTTTCTGGCAACCCAGTTTTGTTTTCATTCGTGATCTCTCATGACCCCCCTCCCTTTTGAGTTAGGCCTACTACAAACAATACAATATACACAATGTAATATAATTAAATAGGCCCTATTTGTGTATTTTAAGTGTCAGTGTAAGCTTGATCATTTAGATAAAGAAAAGATCTTGGTTTGTGCATACCTTCATCTCTGTATCAAAAGCATTTTTACAATATGGACATGTCAGAAAGCAGCAGTTTACAGACACAGCCTTCACAGTTCTCCAGGGCCTGTCAATCAAACGCTAAAAGCTCAAGCTTTATAGATGTACAGAAGAAAAACTAGCATAGTTAAAAATATGATGTCCCTGCAGTGCTGTCAGGAGGAAACTCCAGCTTGAAAAATAACAATATTCTTTGGAGCCAGGCTTTTAAGCACTTTGGTCTTCTTGCATTGTTGTAAAGTGCTATACAAATGCATTTTCATTGATTGATTGATTGATTGATTGCTTGCTTGCTTGATTGATTGATTGATTGATTGATTGATTGATTGATTGATTGATTGATAATGAAAGCAACAGTCTGGAACACAATGAGAACACTGTGGATAAATGCTGCCTTTTGATGGACTTCATGACATTATTCTGAGGCTCCAAGACAAAACCTAGAGGAAAGAAGCTGCTAAAAACGAACTATGAAGGTAAGCTATGTGCTAATGTTATGTTAACAGCAGCTAAAGTTGTGCTAACAGCGGCTAATGCCATCGATCGGCAAGATCACTTTTTACAACCGGAGTATAAAGTTGTGTATAACGATGCCGCATCTGGCATGTGGAAACAAAAGACTAAGCGGGTAGACCAGGCACTGGGCTGGTCCAGGACTGCCAGTGGAAAAGGCTGCTCCAGCTGTAACCGAGACTGGTACTTTGTTGAATTTACAATTTGAACGCTGAAATGATGGACTTTAAAAACACAGAGGAATATTGTGCCCTTGAGAATGAGATGGAGTGAACATTCAGTATTTCTGGCATACAGAAAACAACACATACATTTTTCTTTAGTGATTCACTGTATAGTTTATTTAGCATAAGAGATCCACACATGCACTTTCGTCCTTTTTTTTTTTCCAGAGTATAGTTTATAGCCTTTCTTATGTTTTGTTGACCTGGCAGCTACAATCTAAACAGAATTGCTCTCCTTCCACCTGTCGTCTAAGCCTTCCTTCTCTGTTTTGAAGCGTACCAACCCATTTCTGTTTTACAACGCACCCAGGAGTGCTGTCAATACCGGCCTTTTCCCGACCATTCCGACTTTATTTGCTCACAAACCCAGCTTTCCCCCGTATAGCCTGGCCTTGTCAGCGGCTCTGCGCGCGGCTTGATGCATGTTTTTTGGCGGAGTAGCGCGTGGCTGGACTGATGTGCTTGTGAGTGCGGACATATTGATTTTACTACAGTCCATAAAGCACAATGGCACCGCTGCTCACTGTCAGAAACTACAAGGCCCTCAGCTTTACCTTGAGAGGCAGGAGGGAGATCAGGATTCATGGAGGCTATTGCAAAAGGCTGAGTTACGAGATGATGGTTGCATTGTGCCGGATACCGTCGTTAGAGGAGACCGTTGGCACCTTGGAATACAATCGATTGAACAAATGGACATTGTGTTGGTGTGCAATGCTGGTGTAACGACGGTGCTGCCGGGTGGTGATCAAAGGTATAAGGTTTATTTGTAGTGAAATTGGAAAACTGAGCAGTATATTTTTAGCCACACATTGGTTTATTGTAGCGATGGGATTTACGGCTCTTCACAGGGGGCCGAATCTTTGGGATCCGTTAAAAAGACTCTTTTTTTTTTGTATTGTATTTTTAAGACACCAGCCAGAAAACTCATTTTATCTGGTGTACTTACTGCTAACTCGGCTTTTTATTCACATTATCCAAACTTACAATGGAATTCATTTTTACCCTTCGAAAAACATTTGGATAACATTTTTCACCTCCAAATAATTATTAGTGCGGCAAACTTTCTCTTGTGTTGTCTGATCTGCTTTTGGACTGAGTTTATTCGGGGGGAAATTTGTGTAACATTGACTGAAAAACAGATTTGGCTCTTCACAATCGAAATCCAGTTCGAACCGTTAGAGCCGTTCAAAAGAGCCGATTCGGTCATGACTGTCACATCACTATAGTTTATTGTTTGGTTGTGGACATACACTGTATATTTTGGGGTGTTGGAGCCTGAAAAGCTAGGTAAACCCTGCCTTAGGAAGTTAATATTCCGTGCACGAAGCCTCAGCCACGGCATGTTTCACATTACATTACAACAATTTGGGGGGAAATGATTTTAAACTGCAGATTTTGTGCGGTGGTTGGACATCTATGTGCATTAATGCAGAGTAATGGTCACACAGTATGGCGACAGACGTTCAAGGAGTACATGCTCACCAACCACTAGGCCAACGATTCAAAATATTGATTGAATGATTGATTGATATCTTTATTTCCAATAAGTTAAAACAAAAAAACACAAGATAGTTCAATAAAAGGAACAACAGAAGATATTATTCGAAAAGGAGTAGGTTGAACTCAAGACTTATAGAAACCTACCCCCATCTCACATCACCATAAATACATACTTTGTAACTTAATTTTTCTTGATTTACATGTTATTTCAGCGTATTATATTTAGCCTATAATGGCACTAAACAACATCTTGCTTGTATATGCGTGAAAATGCTAATACAGTTCACGCGCTTGACCGCTCCTCTTCCTCATAACTACAGAAAATAAGATTTTTATACATTTTTTTGAATACATTAATGTTTGCACTTCTCTTCAACTCATCACTCAATCTGTTCCACAAATCCACTCCACAAATAGAGGTTGATTTTGTTGTTGTAAATAAGAATGAATTATCAATCAATCAATCAATCTTTGCTTATAAATCTCTTTTCATACAAGAATGTAACACAAAGCGCCTTACAACTTAGAACCAATCCCCTTCCCGCTTTCAACCCCCCGGCCCCCATGAATATTCACCCATATACACAAAGAGGCATGTACCCCTTCACACTCTCACCCATACACACACACACACCACACACACACACAAGCCCCTCCACACACCCAACCTCCCGACTCCCACAAGTATTCACACACATACTCTAAGAACGATTCCCCTTCGCCCGCTCATCCCGGCAGGCTCTCGGGTAACCAGCTCCACAGCGGAAGTGGGCAGACCTGTGGTGGTTCTTCTTGTAATCACTTATTTACTATTATCTCATTGTTATCTTTCTCTCTTTCAAAGATTGTAGGTAGAAATGATCATTTGCAATTGTATTCTTGCGTTGTGAACTGTGATTGTTGCTCTAAAAATTGTTCAAAAGAAACAATCAATCCTTCAAAAGCGTTGAAGAAGCTTCTGAAGATAGAAGCGTAACATCCTCAACTAATATCAACCCAGTCCAGTCGACGATTCTTGAACATTCCCACTGCGATGGTTAATTCCTGGACAACTTCTGTGCATTAATATGACTGTGTAGTAGGCGTTGCCAGAGGCATTAGACACAGAAGGTCTGCTGTACCTTTCCCACTCTGCCCCGGGGCAAATCAAATGTATGTGACTTCTATAAATCTTGTCTCGGAGTTAGAGCGATAGACATACCTACATTTTCCCGTAAGTGTAGCTTGTGAATGTGATTGATCCAGCCGTCTGCATGTGTCTGTGCAGTGGATTGATGGGTGGGTGTCGGCTAAAACGATGTGGGAGGATAAAATAAAGTCTGTCTCCCTGAAGACCATCCATCTTAGTCTGGACTGACGTGAGGCTGAAGCACCTGTCTCTATCTCACCCTTCACTAAATGCACTGAGATACTCACACAGTCACTGGAACTTTGAGGATGGCAGAAGAGTGCTGATGGAATAAAGGATGTAGTTGCGGAATAAAAGGAGGGAGAGTGTAGAGAGAATGGGCTTTGTATTGTTGTTTCGTCTTTTATAATTCAAAGCAATGGTAACGGAGGAACCCCTTTTAAGATCGCAAACACTCCAAATCCAAATTTTGGATTTCTAATAATGGCTTAGATTTGTATCGTGTTCTACAAAGGACCATAATTGATTCACTCCACAGCCCCACTGTCACAACTGCCCATGAGCTGACTGACGGAAACCTGGCTCCTATGTTGCTTCAGTAGCAGTGACACAGTGGGTGAGTGGTTGGTGGTCACAGCAAGAACGTCCCAGGTAAACTGGACAGTATGGGCGTATGTGGAGTTTCAATGTTTTCCCCATGCCTGGATGGATTTCCAAATGCAGAGGACAAATCTCCCTAAAGAACGCAATACCATATACTGTAGCTGATGAGGCTGTTTACACAGTCTGCAGTAAAACGCAACAGGCACATCTGCTCTTGATCTGCTTGTCAAAAGTGTCAAAAAAGAAACCTAATTTGGCACAATGAAACTGGAGTACACAATATTGACCAGCAACTTGTCACCACAGTTGCTGGGTTGTGATACGCGCTGTGTGCGTATCACATGCTTTTACATCCACTGTGAGTGGACAGTTTATACAACTTTTGGATGTTGTAGCTCTCTGAGGCGGCTCTGGTGCATTCTAGTAAGTAAATGTAAGTCATTGTAAATTATTTACAGACAGTTATTTGACTAAAAATGTGAGAAGCCAGAAAACCAAAATTATCTATTGTGAGGTAGCCAATCAGTGTCTTTTTCTGTCAAAAATTTTGAGTTCTGACAGAAGACTTTGAAGGCTGTACTTCATTTTGAAGGATTGAAAATCAAGCCATAGTTTTACGCACATGTTTTAACACAATGTAATTCATCATGTTCCATGTTTGTGTAGGTTCTCAGTCGTACAGGAGTTGTCCATCGTAGGCAAACATTCTTCTGTTTTCATCTGTACTCTGTAGTTGAAGTGTAGGACGTTTCGATCTGAGTCCAAAGATCGTCATCAGCTTAATGACAGGGATCATGTTCCATTATTCTGCTCACAAATTATATTTAGATTTGCATCCATTTATCCTGTAATCTGTGCTTTCTTACATACATAATACTAGGTATATAATGAGAGATTAATTAATGAAGGATAAAAATAGCACAACAAATTTTATAAAACCCTGTCCTTCAAAATTACAAAAAATTGTCCCTAGTGAAACCACTGGTTCAGACGGCGGCTGTGACGTAAGAATCACAAGTGGCAGAGCGTCTGAAAACAGCCTCATGCTGAAACATGAAACTACTTCCTCCTGAGTTTCCAGTGGAGCCCGGAGTCAGAGGATACGTTGTGTGTTGTGGTGTAAAAGATACGCGTATCCGACACCTGAAATCTGTTGATTATGTTGTAAAAGCAGCATTTGGGAGAGGCAGAGTTTTTACCAGCCCCGTCACCAATCACCCCCTCTCTTGCTCACTATAAACAATGGCAAGGTGGATGAAAAAGTACACAATGACAGTGGACAAGTGCGCGAACCACTGAGTCATTGCCTCCCCAGAGTCAACAAAACTAGACCACAGAGAACGAACTCGAGCTTTCTATTGTTTCGGAAAACACTACACACCACTGCCCACTCCAATCAACGTCTGTGACAGGGAAAGGAATCTGGCGTAACAATCTGCCAAATTGCTATGTGGCTTCCTCGCTGCGGCGACCGGTGACGTAAAGGAGCAACCAAGAAAAAACAATGGCCTTGAATACCACACTCTCACTGTCATACCATCTTTATCAGTGATCCAAGCGGACAGCAGCGTTTAGCTTGACATCTCTCTCTCCCTGTTCCAACTGCTCCTCGAGGACTTTCGGGGGTTTTGATCTATTTCTGTCTCCACTGGCGCCTCCATCTCATCTCTGCTCCGCGGTTCAATCCTAATTATGTCAGAAAAGACCTCTTAGCAGATGCCACGCTACGTCCTCCGGTCTACATGTCCATACCCTGTCAGCGGGCGTGCGCAGCAGTAGCTTCCGTTGCCGTTCTTAAGTAAAAAAAAAAGAAATAAAAAGAGCGTAATTACTGTTGAAAAGGCGAGTTTCATTTGGCTTCTGTTGGGCGGGGGGTGCGGAGCTGCAGGGCCACGCAAAGCTGTGATGCTGTGATCGCTTGGCCGTGTTGGCTGTTTAGACAGATTGGAGCCAACGTGTGAGTGAAGTGCGGCGTTTTATCTTCTAAGTGTCGCTGTGATGTGGGGCAGCGTGGTGCAGCCCAACGCAGTGCGGGGATTTCACAGGCAGTCGTCGGAGAAAGAGAGGCCGATGATAACAAGACTGTGGGTTTTAGCCTTCGCCTGTCACTGTTAGTCCGATGGCAATCAGCTGTCTTTGCCTTCTCCTCCCAAGCGTTAATCTCCACCATAGCAGCAGAACCCCCAACCCCCTCAGGCTCTCAACCCTCTCCTATCATAACCACTGCGATCTATGCCTTATTCTATACACTCTCTTAAGGCTGGGGACTGTTAAACTAGAATGTCATGTATTAGTTCGTTTTAAGTACTAATGGTATCGGGGGGGGGGGGGGGGGGGTGTTTTTGGTTTGTGATTGGAAACAGAGATTAAACAGAACTATCCTCCTCATCTGCGCTCCGTCTGCACTGTCTCCGTGATTAGGGACACAATAAGAGGCTCATTCCCCCATTTCCCGCTCCATTAGTTTGGACAGTGAGAGCGTGGCCAGTTCGTCTGCGCCGCTCTCTTCATCTCGTCTTGGATTTTCAAGTCTCCTCATAGCATCGGACTCTGATGGAAGGGTCTTCAGACAGAGGTTGAAGAGGCTTTGTGGTGCCATACAGGCCAAAAGCTATCAAAATGCTAATGTGTGACAGTGAGATGTGTTGGCAAGTTTCAAGTTGCAAAGGCTTTTTGTTGGAGTATGGCAGGAGGGATAGTTGGACACAATGGTGATATTTATCAGAGTGTTTGTGAAGGCTCTCAATCGTCTAGGAATTATTTATCGCAGTGAAGCTTTATGTTGTCGACTGGACTGGGTTGATTTAGTTGAGGATGTTTCACTTGCGTATCTCCAAGTGCTTCTTCTTCGGTGTAAACAAGTACAGTAGTGGTGGGTTTCCAGTGGCATATTTTGCGCCCATCTACCAGTGTTGTCTTGCGGGCCAGACGTGGCCAAAGAGCGCCAAGCGACTGTTTATCGGACCGTCCTCCACCTTGGGCCTACACTGCTGTCCTCTGATTTGTCAGAGGAGAGAGAAGACAGCCCTCACACAAACAGGCATGTCCTATGAGATTATTATTATAACATTATACTGTCCCTCCTCGAACCGCCACCTTATCGTGGTGGAGGGGTTTGAGCACCTAAATGATCCGAGGAGCTCTGTTGTCTGGGGCATTATGCTCCTGGTTGGGTCCCTCATGGCAAACAGGTCCTAGGCTCATCATAAGGTGGTTCAGAAGCACCTTATGATGAGAGACCATCAAGACCAGTTACGTCGCCCAGAGAAGAGCGTCATGGGGCAGTCCTCCCGTGGACCCACCACCTGCAGGAGGAGCCATAAGGGACTGGTGCAATGTGATCCGGGCAGCTTGGACTGCTGCCCCCGTAAGCCAGCAATGGATAAGTGGACGAAGATGGATGGATGGAACATTATATTGCGGTTGTAAAAAGGTGATCTTGCCTATCAATGGCACTAGCCACTGTTGGCACAACTTTAGCTGCTGTTAGCATAACATTAGCACAGCTTGCCTTCATGGTTCGTTTTTTTACCTGCTTCTATCCTCTGGTTTTTGACTTGGAGCATAGAGTCCATCAAAAGGTGGTATTAAGTGGTCTCATTGTGTTCCACAGACTGCTGTTGTAGCTTTCAATATTGTGTTTGTGCCCCCTAGATAGTAGCCTGTGTCATCGTGGGAAAAGCAAGACGAATAGGGAAGACTAAATACGGGTGAATCCCTGTACTGCGCCCTGGACCGTGTGTACGGTGACAGCTTGTTCTGGTGGAAAAGCACCAAGTGTGGTATGATGGCCATCTCTAGCTTCAATTAATTTAAAATTCAGCCCATATTTCACCAGACAAGTAGATCTCACAGTATAGTCTGTTACACTGGCGGTACTTCAAGTCCTCAAAATTTGGACTGAAAAGTTTGAGAACCACTGATATCGAAAAGAGTAAACATGCACAATAACAGGCTAGCTTTTTGGTCTCAAGAAGCTTCCAATTAAACACCATCCACCTTTTCAAAAGTCTCCTAATACAGTCATGGATTTTGCTTCTAAATATCACGCCCTTTAGCCGAAACCTCCCCTCAACACTAATTCATCTCTCTTTGACAAACCGCCTACACATATGCACACTTAAGCCACTACATTACTGCTACTTCTCGAGCTGGTTCCCTTTCTTCTTGCACTCGCTCACTTCACGCCATTAGCCTCGTTGGACCGCTGACATTTGGAGTCATTGCCTTTAGCTGTTCTGCTACTTCCTCTGCGCCTGTGTCAGTTAACCTCTGCTTTTTCTACATATCACTCACTCCTCTCACACTGCTCTGGCGCTCGCTGACACTTCAGGCTGTTTCCAAGGCTCATACATATTCATGTGGCTCTGACTCCGAGCTTGTGTACAAGACACTAAATGGGTAGAATATTGCTATACTGTATATAGTTTACCATTCCATTCCCAATATACTGTATGTCACTATCGCAAATATGGAGAAGGGGATAGGACAATGTAGTAGTGATTGCATATACACTGCAAAATGTGAAAAAAAGTAATTATATAATGATAATAAGAAATGTTCCAGTGGGGTAAGTTTTCACCATCTTACTTCAAGTGAATTTTGACATCTTTATTCTTAATTTAAGTGTAAAAAACATACCCCACTGGCAGATTTCTTGAAATCAGTTCCTCAAATTAGGGGTATATTTTCTTACTGTATTTTAAGAACATTGTACTTATTTCTAGATTAATTGTTGCAGAGTATTATTCAATCTACATTATAGATTCAGTTGTATTTTAAAAAAATATTAAAACCACATGATTCATGACAATAGATAATATTTAGGCCGTGTCCGAATATCCACCTTATCTACGCATTTACTATATAGTCCTGCACTCTATAGTCAGTAGACTATATAGTGGACTCATTTTGTTGCCGATTCGGACACATTTCTCTTCACTACTTTCTTCTGGCCGCTGATCACATGACCCAAGTGTCGCAGTGACGTGATCTGCGGAGGAGAAAGTAGGGAGCAGCATGTCGGAAATGTCAACAAGATGAGTGCACTACATCTGCTGTAAAGTTAGCAAAACTCCGCTAATAATGGGTTTCTGCGACCAAGACCGACCAAATTCAAGAGACAATTTATTATCTATGGATATACTATATACAGTGTAAGTCAGATAAGTTTTACTCAACATGGATTTTACATTAATGAAGAAACCGGTTTGGATTGTTGCACTTTGCCAGTGAAGACAAACTATCGATTTCAAGCTAAAGGTTAGCAGCTAAAGTTAGCAACTTTTCACCGTAGCGGGTTCTATTTAACGGGCTTTATTCATAAATAGTTCACAACACGCCACTAAAGCAGCATTTTGGAGAGTTTCATTCATCCGTGTTGAGTCCAGTCGCTGTTCACGTCCGACGCTCGCAATGCATTGTGGGCTATATTGGCCCATTTAGTGACCATCGCTGCTCATTACATTTCAAGACGCATTGTGGGAAATTTTGAGTGCACTACTTTTTTCTCTCAGAACATTCGGAAACCCCTACAAACCCCTATATAGTGCCCTATATAGGGAATAGTGTGGACATTCGCACACAGCCACCACATTTTAAATAGACCTTAGCTAACCTAGTTCTTTGTTAAACGGCTTCTGACAACCGTCGACCTTTAAACAGGCCACAGCTACATACCCATGATGCATCAGTCTGTTTCCATGGCGACGGCAGTGAAAGTTTTGGCGTCTTTTGAAAAGCCCAGACAGAGTAAACAGGAGCAAGGTCAGAGCGCCAAGGGTTTTGACCACAAATACACTCCAATAATGTCTAAGTGCTCTATTGGTTTCCTCTGCGGACGACCCTTCACTTCTTCTCCAACTTTCTAAGTTCTAAAGTATGTTTTTATCCTAAAAATACATTTCATACTAGACAAACAAATACAACACATAAAATGTAACTTTTTCCAGCCGATGTCTCCCCATTCATCTCAATGTACGCGGCCTCTGGTTTCACCCAGAAGGGGGCGGTAACCTTTCGGTGACGTGGATGCTCACCCTCTACAGTGCTTTTCAATCCAGGAGCGTTGCAGAATGACCTGAACAAAACCATTGCTATTTGTCATCATGTCCCATATGACCTAAAAACAATTATTTATAACCCGAAAGTGTTTTTTTTTTCTTTCAAAACAATGTCAAATTTTCTTTAAACATACAGTTTTTAATGTTGGTGAGTGTATGTGTAGTGTAGGTTCCCAGTTGTACAGGAGTTGTCCATCGAAGATTCTTCAGTCTTCATCTGTACTCTGTAGGGTGAGACAAGTAGAGAGGTAACAAGCCATATTAAGTATGTATGAATAGGCTAGATGTTCTCCTACTTTTGGCACCAAGAGAGGAGGGGCTTAGAGGTAACTCCTCCTTCTGGTTTACTCTTAAGAGACCCACAGCGTGCTCAAGTCTTCATTAAGCTGATGACGATCTTTGGACCAAGATCGAAACGTCCTACACTTCAACGACAGAGTACAGGTGAAGACTGAAGAATTTTTCTGCCTACGATACAGTTTTTAAACACTAAAATAAAGTATATTCCCTTTGCACAAAACAAAAAATAAGCATAAATTCAAGCCCAATGTTTTCACCGTTTGTAAAGCCTGAGTTGTCAACGGTGTTAACGGAGCACATGCGTTTAGTCTGGTGCTCCGTTATGCTGATGAGTAGGGGGTTGCAGCACAGAGTGATTCGTTGATAGAAGATTGCGTTACGGACAATGTTGTCAGTCAATCAATTCGATCAATTTATATTTGTACAGTCTATATCACAACAGGAGTCCTCTCAACATTACAGACACCAAAAAACACAAAACAAAGCAATATCAAACATCGAACAATAATCAAACTGCTCTTCGTCTTCCTCTTCAAACCCAAAATGTTTCCATATGTAATTGAAGGGCTCTTAGAGGGGCGGAGTCAAGTGGCTCGTAGCAGCTTGCTTGCGCGTGAAATTAAACAACTGGTATTAACAATCGTTTTTTTCTCGTTTTTTTGTGATCGTTGAGTCTAATAATTGAAATTGTAATCGTAATCTCGATTAATGCACATCCTTATTGTCGCCTGAAGCTCCAAGTTTATGACGTTGTTATTGTTTTTAATCATCTGTTTAAACCTGCTCGTGTCAGTGTTGTTTCTCCATATCTCGCCTACTCCCCCTCCAGGCCTCCTCTATTTAGATTCATTAAATTATGATTGTTCCTAACCCTCTATCTTTTCTCTCTCTCTTTATTCCATCTCTCTTG
>OMNZ01024406.1:0-12714 GCA_900303255.1 Lesueurigobius sanzi | reverse complement strand
CGGTACTATTTTGCTCTGACGTAACCTGTGCGACGGTGCCTTTGATCCCGCGAGAGCAAGGCGGCTGGAGCGGCTGACCAAGGCGGCCGAAGTTGCTTTTCTCCGCCTTGCTCGCCTGCCTGAACTACAAAGGCCAAAGGCATGATGGGAAGTGAAGTGCTATCAACACGTGCGCTGACGGCTAACTGACAGATGATTGGCTCTGAGTCTGTGTTTATCAGAAACGTGCTCGGCTGACCCCTCCCTCCTCTTTTCTCATCACTGCAGATATACTTTTGATCAGCAGAAATGTGTCATATCTGACAGAAAGTGCCAGGATGTTGTCCAACACAGATAACTTACAAAAGTATTTTGAGGAAAGCTTTATTGTCACCTTTATTATCATTTTAAACATATGCTTAACTTTGTAATAGGAACATGAATCCTTTGCTCTGATGAGGAAGTGTCTGTCTATGGTGTTTATGGGGAACACAAATGTGATTGCAGACTTTTAAAAACATTTTATTCACAAATATTTCGAACAAACGCGAGACCCGGGCCTCTAGTGAGATGCTGCGTGATTTGAGGCGGCCTCTCTGTTCTCGGGGCCGTGATGTGTCCGACTTGATTCCAGGCGCCTCTCTCCGCCCACTGCTGCCCCCGCCTGGTCTCGTCTGGAATCCAGGCGAGGCGCTCTTCATCTTAAACACACCTATTGCCTTCAGGGCTTAGACACGCCCCTCAACCCCAAAGGCTGCTGGGTGAGAGACACCCCATAACATGTACACCACAATATATTATTTTACTTGAATTAACGTTTAAATGTGGACAGGTGTTTTTTACCCCACACTGCCCAACAGGAAGCTAAAAACATTACGTGCACATAACCTGTTAAGGCGAGACACATCAGATTTAGTTTTCCATTTGAGGTCTATGAAAGATTTTTTTGTGTCGTCACATTGTGAATTTTAAACGTCTTTGACTTTTATGCTTTGAATTTTTTTAACACTGAAAAAACGTTTTTTTTTATCCCAAACTTCATCAAATACACAAATTCAACATCAAATACATCAAATTCAACAGTCTAAATTCAAAGTGTAAAATTTGAAGTAAAAAAAAAATCTAATAGAAAAATTTGCCCTTAAAATATTCAATGAAAAAAAAAAATTGTGTGAAATTCGCTGTGAAAAAATTTGCAGTGATCGATCCTGGAGACTGAAAAGACAAGATGTTTCCTATTGGCCGATGTCTTTTGTGGGCGGGATTAACAAATGAGAAAGACAGAGTTCAGGCTTTAACGAGTCAAATCTGAACATTTTGATTGGTCCTTGTACGTTTCCTGGTGAACCAGAGCTCGGTTTGACTCACTCTGGATCGATTGCTCAGGTCTTGATGTCCAGGAACTTTACTGCAAATTTTTTCACTGCGAATTTCACACTGTGAATTTCTCCTGTTGAATTTAAGAGCTTGATTTTTTTTTTGTACATTGGATATTTTAAGGGTGGATTTTTCCATTAGATTTTTTTTTCCATTCTTTGAATTTAGACTGTTGGATTTGATGTATTGAAAAATAATAAAGCAAATATTTATTAATTTCGAACGTAAAACACTGAATTGAAAAGTTGTTTTTTCAGTGTTAAAAAAATTCAAAGACATTTAAAATTCACAATGAGGTCACAATAAATCTTCCATCGAGGTCCATTTGGAGATTTTTTTTGTCTAGTTTTGTCCCTTGACATTTCCGTTTCAATGTCAAAGTAAAAAAAAGACTGAACTCTGACCCCTTTACAATGGTTATTTTATGATGTTTCCCACATGTATCCATCCATTCACAAATATTGGTCATGTTTAATATCCACATGACATACGAAGATGTGGTAGTTCATATATTGTAATTCACACATTTTTTTCAGTTTAAAGCCTCTTTTCTCCAAATTATGTTTTCATTTCATTCTTGCTATGACACATTTCAACAAAACAAAACTATATATCTAAACTGTGCTCTATCCATTATTTAAATTTGTCAGCAAAAATATTAGGCCAATGTGGCTCTTTTTTTACACTTATTTTAATAAAATATAAAATGCCAGAAAACTTGCAATACATTTCAACTTATACTGTATTTATGTCAGTAATATCACTCAATTAATATTTTTTCTTTCTTATTGACCTCCTTGAATGAAATTACATTTATCTCTTAGACTTGAACTTTATTAATCCACAATTGAAATTATTCAGCCACAGAAGTCCAAGCTTAAAACACTAGCAAACATAACAAACAAAAAAAAAAAGGATTGTCCGCATGAGTCGTACATGTGGCAGATTGACAATAAAGTGGAATATCTATCCATCTTTCTGTCTTCTAACTCCTCCACACTCGTTCTTTCTTCTCATTCTTTTAAGACCGTTGTACAAGATGACGCTGTCCTCAAAGATTCCTCTAAAGGTTTCACTGAAAGGAAATTAACCCTTTCATCTCTGGCCTACTTCTATAGAAACATACCTCATGCCTCACCTTGACAGTCAACCAAGGACATGCACACACACACTGGAACACACACACACATACTTGGCTAGATGTCTTACGTTCCATTAGTCCTGATTTGGATATTGATGTTTCCCAATTGGGACGAGGAGATACTTGATAGTGGAGCTAAAAATACTGTGTACTACACATGTACACAGAAATAAAATGGACACACACGCACCCATGGACCCCGCACTGATAGCTGCTGCTGCCGCTGGGACCAGAGGAGATAGATGAATGGAGGAGTGGAGTGATAGTAGCGCGGGGGCGTACAACAAGGGAACAGGGGAGGTGTGAAGTTTATTTCTGGATTTGAAGGAGGGGGGGCACTCGCTGAACCAAACCCTGGTGGTGCGGGAGGTTTCGCTCGGTAATTAGTGAAAGGCTGAATGATGCTAAAATGACTTTATATTATGTTACTGCTTCATATTACGACAGAGAACAACAGTCCAAGCTCCTCCCAGGCGCCGGAGTTATTAGTGGATCCGCAATGGTATTCAAACAGGGTTATAAGTCACAAAACTCACCTACTGTCGATGTATTTTCTCATTTAAGGTGAGACACTGCAGTTGAAGTTAGTGATATCAATTTAAAACTTATATTATTGACATAAATTTGACAAAAAAAAAGTGAGAAAAACTAGACACAAGTGCTCAGGAAGTCAGTACCACAAAAATGTCTTTTTGGCGTTTGGGGAACAGAAACTTAAGAGAAAAACGACGAACCAAGGCACTCCTTCCACATTATAATTCTCTATTTATATTTTCTAAAAAGCCTTTATTGTACTGGGCTAATACGTATTAAAATTAAAAATCACAGGAGACATATTCGCTGGTCCTCACTTCTTGAAAAAGGCTTATTATTTTATTGTTATCATTATTAGCCTCTTTTTAAATTTAGCTTTTTATCCTATTCCAGTATTATTACTACTGTTTGCAAACCTTTTTTCTTCCTGATGGCATATTTCTTGGCTTTTTTTGTGTGATCCTGTCCTAAGAGCTGTAAATGTATCCATTGTGAGATCAATAAAGAATCTTATCTTATCATATCTTACAGTTTTCCTCCACTGAGAGGTGGGATGAAGGGGGGGTTCATGGCGAGATAGCACCCCACAGCCACAGCGAGACTATTTCCCTCATCTCAAGGCAGTTTGTAACCCACTTGTGAGAGCATAGACAGGATGCAAACGCTGCAAATGTTTTGTTACAAGGAGAAAAATGCGACATTAGCTGCTCCTCCATTGTTTTTGTTGTTTTCCTGCCTGGATTCGTCTACCATTTATTTTTGTGTAAAACCGACACCTTTGCCGTCCAAGAAGCCTTTGGTGTGAAGGCACCATTATGACAAAAAATGTGTTACACGTTCCTGTCATTTTAGGTTTTCCTATAATTTTTTTTTTTTTTTTTAGCATAAAAATGGCAAAATGGACTATATTTTTCATGATGAAAACGGCCAGATTTATTTGTATAGTTTTATTTTGTAGATATATCAGTTAAAAAGATTTATTTAGAGACGATTTTGGATCTTGTTTAGTTTTTGAATAATAAGTGAATAATATGTAAAAAAAAATGTAATTGTGCCTTGTTGTTTTTCTTTTGGGTTGAAAACTCAATAAAACATCCAAAATTTGTCTGTGTAGGTTCTCAGTCTGTGCGCGTCAGTCGCTGTGGTGAAGAAGGAGTCGAAAGACGAAACTCTCGATTTACCGCTCAATCTAGGTTCCTACCCTCACCTATGGTCATGAGATTTGGGTCATGACCGAAAGGACAAGATCCCGGATACAAGCGGCCGAAATGAGTTTCCTCCGCAGGGTGGCTGGGCGCACCCTTAGAGATAGGGTGAGGAGCTCAGTCACCCGGGAGGAGCTCGGAACAGAGCCGCTACTCCTCCACGTCGAAAGGAGCCAGCTGAGGTGGCTCGGGCATCTGTTTCGGATGCCTCCTGGTCGCCTCCCTCGAGAGGTGTTCCAGGCACGTCCCACTGGGAGGAGGCCCAGGACACGCTGGAAAGACAAGGTCTTTCAGCTGGCCAGGGAACACCTTGGGATCCCCCAGGAAGAGCTGGAGGAGGTGTGCGTGGATCGGGAACTCTGGGCATCTCTGCTCAGACTGCTGCCTCCGCGACCCGACCCCGGATAAAGCGGAAGAAAATGGATGGATGGATGAATGGATGGATAGGTTCTCAGTCGTACAGGAATTGTCCATCGTAGGCAAAGATTCTTCAGTCTCCATCTGTACTCTGTAGTTGAAGTGTAGGATGTTTCAATCTTAGTCCAAAGATCATCATCAGCTTAATAATGGCTTGAGCACGTTTGTGGGTCTCTTAAGAGTAAACCAGGAGGAGGAGTTAACCTCTAAGTCCCTCCTCTCTTGGTACTAAAGGCTGGAAAACATCTTAGCCTATTCATACTTTACATGGCTCGTTACCTCTCTATTGTCTCACCCTGGGATAAGTTCTAAGGCTGTTGACACTTCCCTATGGCCCTGCTCCGCCCACTGTAGTCCAGACTACTCCAGACAAACATCCAAAATATTGTTATAGTAATAAGTACAAGACTGGAGAGTTTGGAGTCTATAGGTGCTACCAAAGTGCAGATGTTGCGAGAAAAGTGCATGTTGAGAAAATGGTCATTGAAGTCACAATTTCCCATATAGTTCTATGGCAGGGGTTTTCAACTGGTTCAGACTAAGCAGTAGTCTGTGGCCCACTGTGTGTGCATCTGTGCAATAAAGGCCTATTTTTTGTATAAAAGAGGGCTATATACTTTATTTTACATTGCTTTGTGTGCTCAAATGTTGAAAATAACATAGTAGAACTATTAAAAGAGATATATCAACTTGATATTCATTAATATTCAATGTGTATTTTTACTAGTTAAACTGGATAGCAAGTCACGGACCACCAGCAGTACTGCCACGGACCACTGGTTGAAAACCCCTGTTCTATGGAATAATGTTGAATCAAAGATTTGGTAATTTATTGTTTCAAGTCTAAAGTTTATAAGAGAGCAAACTGTCCCAAAACATGAACATTTGCCTGCAGTGTCTCCCCTTAAAACTTAATTGACCGCTGATCTGGACAAACTCTTGGCTCCTGTGTGCCATCCATGTTTAGAACACTTGGGTCGAGGCGTGAACCAGGGCAGGGTGAGCAGGATGATATCACTGTGTATTAAAATACAGAGGGCTATCATTCTGGACTTGTCAGGCTACCACTCAGGTTCATGTTCCTTCTGCAGACATGCCAGACAACAGCGGTATTTTGTAAGAAGAAAAAGGAGTACAAAATGAATGAAGAAGAATCACAAACTTCTAAAGAGCCTATAGTTTAAGATTGAGGTGGAGGACGGCTGAAAGAGATGGTCAAAATACAGATTTGTAGTCTTTATAGTTTATCGCTAATTTCTCTGTAACCCCTGGGCCAATCCACATGAAACTAAAACTGTCACTCTCTGTGTTCTTTGTGAGCGAATATTAACTAAATCCAATCCAATCCAATCCACTTTATTTCTATAGCACATTTAAATAACTTTACAGTTCCAAAGTGCTGCACACAATGAATTAAAACCATAAACAAGAACATCTTAAAGTAGTTGCACCAATAATAAAACAAGTACTAAAATTCTAAAAAAAATAATAATAATGATAAAAACATAAAAACAATAAAAAGACATAAATAATCTCTATAAATAAAGTCTAATTATTTTCTCATAAAGGTGTCCAAAAGAAGAGACGATATTCAAAAACATGTACTGTACAACCGAAAAGACTTTCAGTCATAAGATTAATATGGCAGGTTTGTGAATCCAATCACTATCAAATAATGATCAGGGAAAACATTTGGACATCTTCTTTTTGAATTTCTTTTTCAAAAACTGTTTCTCTCCTATAGAGTTGTATTGGCACCTGCTCCTTCTGCAATACAATTATATAATGTGAGCTAAACCTATTGACTTGTATATTGCATGCTTTATTTATTAAATTATCATATTATGAATACCAATTGTGTATAAAATTAAATTAATTAAACTTATTAAATTCTGCATCCGCCATTTTCAGCCACAATAATGTACTCTGACTTCTACATATTAATAATGCATTATCCCATTAGCCTCAGCACAGCAGAAACCATACAATGATACGAATGCATAAATACTTCTGTTGGCAATTCCCCATCAATGTCAGACAGGGTCATCTTTTCTATTTGGCTGAAATGTGATTCAACATTTGGCAGACAGCTTTGGAGCTCTGCAACCCAATGCTTCTGATAAAGCCACTTATTTAGTTAGTATCTCCGCAGAGCACAGCCTGAAAGCATCGGCTACAGAACAAACTGGATATTTGCGAGAAGTGATGCGAAATGTGAAACAAGAGAAGAACTGAAAGCAGGAATGAGTAATTAAAAAAAACAAAACAATACATGCATTAATACATTAAGAGATCAGAAGGATTGTGTGTGAAGGAGTGTGGGATCTTAACACAGCTCCATGTAGAATTTAAATATGCTACAAGAAGAAATGGGAGTGAAACAAACAAAAAAACTATTTTGTTACTGTAAAGCTTTTATTGAAAACAACAATTAAAGTGAAATAGTCAAAGATTCCTCAGTGTTCATTGTACTCTGTAGTTGAAGTGGATGTTTAGTTCTTCATTCCAATAACTTTGTCAGCAAATGATGACTTGACACGCTCGTGGGTCTCCAAGAAGAAACCAGTAGGAGGAGTTAACCACTAAGTCCCTCCTCTCTTGGTACTAAAGGTTGTAAAAACTGGTTTCTTCTTTTGAAGTCATCATTTGCTGACGAAGCTTCTTGGATGAATAGGGAAACGTCCGACACTTCAACTACAGAGTACAGATGAAGACTGAAGAATCTTTGCCTACGATGGACAACTCCTGTATGACTGAGAACCTTGTTGCGCACTGAAACTCTACTTGGAACCTTGTTAAGATTCAACCGTGCAAAATCTTTCAACTGGTCTTAAAGGTGCACAAAGTTTTTACGTGGGGGAAAAAAACTAAACAAAACTTGATATTAGTGTGTATTTGACCGTTTAGCAGAGGTGGAAGAAGTATTAAATATTCTTACTTAAGTAAAAGTCCATCCATCCATCCATCCATTTTCTTCTGCTTTATCCGGGGTCGGGTCGTGGAGGCAACAGTCCGAGCAGAGATGCCCAGACTTCCCGATCCGCGCACACCTCCTCCAGCTCTTCCTGGGGGATCCCAAGGCGTTCCCAGGCCAGCTGAAAAACCTGGTCTTTCCAGCGTGTCCTGGGTCTTCCCCGGGGCCTCCTCCCAGTGGGACGTGCCTGGAACACCTCTCGAGGGAGGCGACCAGGAGGCATCCGAAACAGATGCCCGAGCCACCTCAGCTGTGAATTTACAATCACCCATGGAAGAGAACTAAATCAGCAATAATTAACCAGGTCCAAACCAGGACTATACCAGGGCTAAACCAGGTCCAAACAAGGTCTAAACCAAAGGAAAGTAAAGGTGCCATGCTGCAGCCATACAGCCACTGACTCACTAAACAGTCAAATACACACTAATATCAAGTTTTTATTTCCTCACAGGAAAGGTTAAATAGTACACCTTTAAACCTTTGATCGGGACTCTTATATAACAGTTGTTAGTTGGGTTAAAATCTGGACATTGTTTTAATTCCTTTTGGGCCAATGGTCACCCACAGCCCGGACACGGCTGGCAGCATTGAAAAGTGCAATGTGATCCTGAGCAGATCCATGTGGGATGAGCTTTTAAAAATAGGTCCCAAGTGTGTGACACTTACACCAGCTGTTAGTTCAAAACAGCGGCCGCACCCACAGGCTGCAACAGGAGCCCCCTGTGTGCACCCATGTCCAGCAACAAGGCCAGAGTCGACTGCACTTGGATTTGACTTCTAAATAGTTCACACAAATACTGCTCAAGTTCACATTCATTTACCTTTACAACTGTAGTTTTGTTCTAAATTATATCAGCAATGTACAAACAAACATAACCTTCAAAATATGGATTTGTAAGTGGAATTTATGTTTCAAAGTAAATGACCAACTAGTCATGTTTTATAGACACTGCAGTGGGGTGGTTCACAACAAAATGGTATAAGTAAAAGGTAGACAGAGATTCTTCAGTCTTCATCTGTACTCTGTAGTTTAAGTGTAGGACGTTTCGATCTTACTCCAAGTCATATCAATGAAATACTCATGAGCAGAAAAACAAAACAAAAAATTAGGTGAAAAGGTGAGAAATTAAATAGCCCAGGGTGAGACAATACAGAGGTAACGAGTCATATTAAGTATGAATAGGCTAAGATGTTTTCCAACCTTTAGCACCAAGAGAGGAGGGGCTTAGAGGTTAACTCCTGCTTCTGGTTTGCTCTTAAGAGACCCAAGAACGTGATTAAGTCTTTATTCGCTGATGACGATCTTTGGACTATATATTCTTTATCGTAGGCGAAAATTCTTCAGTCTTCATCTGTACTCTGTAGTTGAAGTGTAGAACGTTTCGATCTTACTCCAAAGATCGTCATCAGCTACTGAAGGCCTGGAGCACGCTGTGGGTTTATAAAGGCAGTGAACCAGCAGGAGGTGCCTTTATAAACCCACAGCGTGCTCCAGGCTTCAGTAGCTGATGACGATCTTTGGAGTAAGATCGAAATGTCCTACACTTCAACTACAGAGTACAGATGAAGACTGAAGAATTTTTGCCTACGATGGACAACTCCTGTACGACTGAGAACCTTCACAAATATATACTGTATATTTAAACCCATGCCTTGCCCTAAATGATCTACTGTAGTTTAGTTTAGAATAAGCTACTCATTAGGGAGAAAATTCTGTAATTTTTCTTTCTCAAACTCAAAAGATAAGGCTAGGAATTAGACATTGAAAAATCCCTCTGAGCAAATCGTCAAATCATGAAGTACAAGACTGGAACATTTGGTGCGTATAAGCGCTATGATCTTGATTAGGGAATTTATTGTTTGCAGATGAAAGTTTATATTATGTCTCGCCTTAATACATTTTCTAAAAGCCCTGTGTTTGTTCATGTTGTTTCAGGAGTCTGGAGCGTTGGTGGATTGGAAGTGTCCACGGGAAAAGTGTCCCATTTGGAAGCAATGAACGGCTCCACGGTGCTCCTGCCCTGCACCTACGCGTCCTGCATCGGCATCAAGAACCTCTACTTCAACTGGACCAAAAACGGAACCATGGTCCTGCACCTTTAGAGACCATAGTTTTTTCATTAAAAAATACACAATTTTGATGGGATATCCCAGAAACCACTAATCGATTACTAGTTGATGATTAATGTATTAGTTGTTTCAACCCTAAGTAAAAGTAATAAGTTGTCAATAAAAATACAGATCCTCTCAAACCACGTGACGAGAGTGTGAGAAAGAAACATGAAAAAACGATGCATGTTTTCCTTTGTGCAGCTCTGTGAGGCAGTGATTCCGATCCAGGACGTGGAGCCGAGCAAAGTGTCCGTGTACCATGACCGCGTGGAGTATGTGGGCTCTTCCAAAACCAGCAACATCTCCATCCTTCTGTGGAACATCACTTTCGAGGACGAGGGAGACTACATCTGCTTCGCCAGGAACCCCAAGGAGAAGAATCGCAACCACAGCGCCACGTACAGGCTGATAGTGGTGGACCAAAGTACGTGACAGTAACTGCGCGGTACATGTTAGTGTCGAACTTAGGTAACTGAGGCATGTGAGGGGAAAAAATTTACAACTTTGCAATTAAGTTTTCATTTCATTTATTTATTTCAAACTTATAACAGGATTTCATGGCTTGTCTTACCAAAATACAGGCCATAATCATGAACATGCATTAATACATAGACACATACACATTGTTGGCTTTCCTTTTCCCCTCCTGTGGAAGCCTGAAATGGAGTGGGAAAAAGTAAAACTTATAAACTCCCACCCCATCTACACACACATACATTCCCTTTAGCTGCCTGGATTCAACAACAACAACATTTTAATTATTCTTGTTGTTACCATTACTCCTATATACATATATACAACCATGAACATATCATTATAATATCACAAAGCACAGAAAAGTCCTCCCTTTGGGACAAATGAACCACAGTAGCCAACGCACAGCAGCAGTTTTCAGCGCCACCACCAGACCAAGGCGCAACCAGCGAGCCCCACAGCAGCAGACCATCAACACAGGGGACACAGGCCAACACTCACAACAGCCCCCCCAACAACCAGCGAGCCCCACAGCAGCAGACCATCAACACAGGGGACACAGGCCAACACTCACAACAGCCCCCCCAACAACCAGCGAGCCCCACAGCAGCAGACCATCAGCACAGGGGACACAGGCCAACACTCACAACAGCCCCCCCAACAACCCCGAGAGCCACTGCATCACTCAACACACTTTCAAAGAGAGTTTTCAAGAGAGAGAGAGAAAGAAAGAGACGTGCGGAGAGGAGGACCACCACGCGGTGGCCGCGGCCACGGGCCGCCGGTGAGCACCCACAGGAGGCACGAGGCAAACGAGTGAAATAAGGAACGCGAGTGTGGAGAGGAAGACGCGGATGGGCGGAACGTGAGGGACGCAGCAAGTCCCCGCATGCCCAACGCCCCGGACCCCACCAGGATCACGGAGAGATGCCCCGGACGCCGCAGGATGGCGAGAGAGGCCCCGGACCCCCGCAAGCTGGCGACAAGACGCCCCGCGCCCCGGTGAGACACCCCACACCTCGCGCGCCCTGGTGAGACGCCCCGCACCTGAGTGAGGACTCTGGGAGAGAGGGTCCAGGCGGGGAACCCAGCGGCACGGGAGACTGGAGGAAGCATGGATGGAGACTGTGGATTTTAACTTGGGTTTTTATTACTTTCTTTTATTGTAAATAAATTGGGTTTTATCTTGCATTTTAGTCCTGGTTTCCTTTGGTTACACGTTTTTAGTCTCTCACTTCATTTTATCTTTTACAATAGTTTTAACCGCTCTTTTAACGGCCACGCCATTAACTTCAACAATAACCCCACCCTGTGACAAGAACACCACCGGGACACCGGCCCATCTCCTCCACACCTCAAGCCCCCACCACAGGACTCACCTGAAGGTCCGGCCAGAGAGACAGCGCCTACACCCACCACCGCAACATCAGCCTCTATGGACACCTTTCGCAAAGTTAATCACGTTTAATCAGACACAGCATAATAACAGTAGTACATTCTTGTAACATTTTTTAAATACTATAACATTTGGACATTCTTTCAGATCATTTTTTTTACATTGTTCCAGAGTCTAACTCCATGGACAGACACACAAAAACTTTTCCTTTTACTTTTCACCCTTGTTACCTTGAATTGATGTAACCCACGTAAATTATTCACTCCGTCTCTTTTAATAAATAACTTTTGGATATTTCCCGGTAATATATGATCCCTTGCTTTGAACACAATTTGCAGTGTTGATAGTTCAACAATATCCTGCAGCTTTAGTAATTTTGATTGTTGAAAAAGTGAGTTTGTGTGATCCCTGTAACCTCCCCACACTTCAGCACAATATGTGAAGTACGGCAAAACCAATGAACAATACAGTGTATGCAACGCTTTCTTATTTAAAGACTGTTTTGCCTGACTAATTACAAATACACTCCTCGATACGTTCCGCTGTACATGACTGATGTGTGATTTCCAGTTTAATTTTTCATCTATTATTACTCCCAAAAATGTTATTTCGTTTACCTGCTCAATATTTTTATCATCCATCTTAATTATTATTTCATCCCTGTTTCCCCGATTCCCAAATACAATGAACTTTGTTTTTCCTAAATTTAAAGATAGTTTGTTTCTTTCAAACCATATTTTCAGTTTCTTTAGTTCAGTGTTTATATCTTCTACTAATGAGCTAATATTACTCCCTGAACAGAAAACGTTAGTGTCATCAGCAAATAAAACCAACTTTAGGACTTCAGACACTTTTGTTATATCATTAATATAAAGTATAAATAATTTGGGTCCCAACACTGCCCCCTGCGGGACACCACAAGAAATACCTCTGCATGATGAACTATGTTCTCCGAGTTGAACAAATTGTTTCCTATCAGTCAAATAACTCCTAACCCAGTCCAACACCTTCCCCCTAATCCCATATCGTTCTAACTTAGTAATTAAAATGTCATGATCAATGGTGTCAAAAGCTTTCTGTAAATCGAGAAATATTCCAACTGTGT
>OMNZ01024382.1:1601-12645 GCA_900303255.1 Lesueurigobius sanzi | reverse complement strand
AACCTTTCTTTACCTTGTGTACCTTGATGGTTTTGTTGATTAGTTAGAAAGTCAATGACTAAAACTTCTAATTATCAATAAAAAAGCTAAAAAACCTAAAACTTTAGTTACATGTTTTTTTAAGCTTTTCTTTGACTATAATGATCAAAAATGCAATGTGTTTTGTCTTATTTTTTATCTGAAATTAATCCAAGTACCTCCTGCTAACCTCTCGCGTACCCCTAGGGGTCCCCGTACCCCTGGTTTTCCATATAGTATAACTGGATTGAGAAGAATGAGTCGTTTCACCTCTTCAGAGGATTCTTCTAGCTCTTGTAGATAGAGGTCAACTTAAAATTTACCAAAACAAAACAATCCTGGACAACAGAAATCTTGAAAAAAGATTATCAGTAATTTATCAAAAAGGTGCTGTATTTCAGAAAGCAAATTAAATATCTTTTGGTTACAGAAGAGCTACCACTAGAGGCCAGTGCTGCTCCATTCTAATTTGTGACAGAATTTTACCTGTTTAACTTTTTGGCCCTCAGAGTCTAATAGATGAGTCCTTGTGCTGAGCTTTAAAAGCATAACTGCTTTTCTTTATCCCAAAATCTGCAATGTAATGATTTCTCTAAAAGTCTCACATAACATAAAAAGAATAAAAGCCGAGACTTCCACTTCTCAATGTATAATTGGTCCACTCAGTAGATATAAGTGCCTCACCTGTCCCGAGAGCACAGCTTCCACGGCTCTGAAACAGCCCCCCGCTGCCATCAGAGCACACTCATAACTCTGATTACTCAGGAAGATGGAGTTAAACTCTTCCCCCAGTTTAAACAGGTCTCTGGGCTTCAGGTCAGAGGTCGACTTCATACGAGTGACGTGGGCCGCACTGGAACAAATGGACATTGTATAAGGCCAATTTATCCAAGAACATATAGAAAAAAGAGATAGTTGCTACAATCAGAAAGGAACAGAAAAAAAAAGGGAAGGGATCATCTCAGTGAAAGGAATTAATTTGTGGAACACACTTTACAAAGAAATAAAAGAGTCAAGAACGATCATGGCATTCAAGAAACACATTAAAACTACTGCAATAAAGTATAAAAAATTAAGTTGATAAAATATCTGGAACAAATTTGACAGTTTCATATTTTGGATAATTGTAAACACTGTAAATAAATAATGACATGTAAATATTTGAGGGGAAAAAAAGCTGTAAAAGAGTTTATGTGGTGTTTTGTAAAAGTAACTAAGGGGCAGAAATCATAAGATTAATTTCCTCTCTCCTCATTTCATTAAGTCCTGTTTTATTTTAGGTCTAGTCCTGATTTGAGTTAAGTCCTAGTTTATACCTGGGTGCATGTTCAGCCCTGTTTATGCTGATTTAGCTCCTCTTTGGACGAGTTGTGGTAAGTTCATGTTTAGTCCTGTTGTAGTTTTACCTATGGCACATCAGTAGCTCCTCCTCCGTTGCCAGTCGGACCTCCAGTCTCTCACAGCGCTGCTCCAGCCCCATCTGCTGGTGCTGGCTGTAGATCTTTGAGATCCTCTGAGGCTGCTCTGGATGGTGCCTGAACGGAAATGGATTTCAACATCAGGAAACACCCACTCTACCATCGGTGCCACAGGGGAGTCCAAAACACAACCTCCTTACCTGTCCCACAGATTGATATGTTCCATCATCCTCTCATCATAGACCAATCCTGTCTTTGCGGAGGCACAGGGGGAGAGACTTTGGACGAATGCTCTTCCTTGTTTGGCAGATTCCCTCAAGAGTTTACTGCTGTGTCCCTCTGCAGGTCAACATGTAATTATTTACAGATGCTGGTTTATGTGGAACTTGATATTAAAACTTGACCTACCCAGAACCTGGAGAGAGGACCAATGGGGATACAGGGAACTGATGGTCTGAGAAATGGACTCCAGGGCACTAAAACAATTTAGTCATAATGTTTAGCCATGGAAAATACAATTGAGCAAGAAACTGTCCCAACTGTTGCACAAGAACCTAAACGATACCTGGTTTGTGATACTCGTACCGAAAAACAATACTTTCAAAAGAACTACTCTTTGGGGGTATTTTGAGAGTTTTTAACCAAATATCACTTTATACCTTTGTTCTAATATTACACTGAATAACAGATGAATAGTGCACCCCCTTGTGTGATCCTGTCCTAAGAGCTGTTGTAACAGGTACATTTCTCTATTGTGAGATCAATAAAAAACTATCTTATCATATCTTATCTCATATCTGAACAAACCTACTGTTCTAGCATTCACAACACAGTAAATTGGGCAGGTATCAGGTAAGTGCACCATGTAGGGATTTACCTGTCTGAAGGAGCAGTGGGTGGAGTCAGAGGAGGACAGGCTCCACCTAGTAAGGCTCTGACACATGCTGCAGCGCCCTCTGCTGTCTGCGCCAGGTTATAACCGCCCTTAAGAACACCAGACTGGATTAATTATCAAAGACTCACGTTTTGTTATAGCATTTGTTTACCTCTAAAGCCAGTATAACGCGTCCCTCCGCTAAACTCATGAGGAGATGGGTTAGAGTCTGGAAGCACTGTGGACTGACACACATCTCACCCTGAACACAAAAAATACACATTAAATAGTACACAGTGTTTAAAGGAATAAAATGATGCTTCACATACTGTGTGTTACCTTAAGGTCTCCCACTGCAGCGTCAAAACCAGCTGAAACTAGGACTAACTGAGGCTGGAACTGGGAACAAGACACATTTTTAAAATTTGTCTAGATTTAGAATTACTGCATATATAATAGGGCTGAAAAAACAAATTAATCGATAACTAACCACTAGGGCTGGGTATCGTTTTTTTCTATACTAGTACTTTAACAATAGTTGGTTTTAAGATACCGATACTTGAATGATACTTTTTTCCGACAAGTATACCAAATTATTTGTCATCTACACAAAAAAGTAAATATCTAGAGAAGTTAAAATTACCCAAATTCATCTTATTTATCTAAATTTGAGCTGTTTTGACGAGTTAAGTTTTAGTGGCTCATTTGACCTGATTCTAACCACTTGTTCCAAGGTGTTTTTGACTTGTTTCAATACATTTCTACTTATTTCCTTTTTTCCCCTTTAGATTACCTTAGAATCAGTAAAAAATGTCAAATAATGTAGATGACAGTAGTAAATATGTCTAATCTAGTCAAAACTGCTCTAAACAAGACTAATATTCTCAAATCAAGTCATTTATACTTGTGCTTGATGTGTAGTTTTGTTGTAGAACCATAAAACAGAACAATAATGGTCATTTATTCAATAAAATAAGAGTTTTTATCATTTATAAGTCACTTTCTTTAGTTCAGTCTTAAGACCCACTAGGCAGACAAATTTGCTTTCTAAAGATTTTTTTTTGGTACCAATTTATTTTTCGATACCAGCAGCAGCACCATAATAATTTAACAGTGCCCAGGCCTACTAATCGATTAATGAAATAGTCAACTATTTTAGTATTCGATTAATCATTTCTGGTTTATCACTCAGATAGAGCAAGAATTACATCCAAATGTTGTATTTTTGATGAAAAAACAATTTTGTCTCTGAAGGATGCTGGGTATTTTTTTTGTAAATATTTTTGTGCCAGGAATGAGAAACATCTGCAATCCGAGCAGAATAAGCCCCACTGTTAGAGCTGCTTCTAAGGCAAAGCCAGTTTGAAAATACATATAAAAAGGCAAAAATTCTTCAGTCTTCATCTGTACTCTGTAGTTGAAGTGTAGGACGTTTTGATCTTAGTCCAAAGATCGTCATCAGCTACTAAAGACGTGAGCACGCTGTGGGCCTCTTCAGAGTGAACCAGGAGGAGGAGTTGACCTCTAAGTCCCTCCTCTCTTGGTGTAAAAGGTAAGCGAACATCTAAGCCTATTCATAGTTAATATGGCTCGTTAACTCCCTATTGTCTCACCCTGGGCTAACTTCTAACTCTGTTGACACTCCCCTGTGGCCCTGCTGAGCCCAGTAGTCCAGGCCCATTAGCATGACAGTGGAGATGGTTTCGCTCTCAGGTTGTTACAGTATTGTCAATAGCTTTCTGTCTCAGTAAGTTGTCATAGACATATACATATCTGTTACTTCCACAATACCAGACTGAATTTGACAGGTTTTGAGCTTTCAAATGAGGAAAAACATGTTCACATAATGTGAAACGCAAAGACGCCCTCAAACAGCATGCCTTTATAGCTTCATGTGGCAAAAAGTTTATCAAAAATACAATTTCCATGAAATTTTTGCAGCCAAACGATTAATCAATTAATCGTAAAAATAATCAGCCGAATAATCAATTACCAGAATAATTGTTAGTTCAGCCCTACTATACAATACTTATGTTTTGTCCTTTTTACCTCATATGCGACGGGGAGCAGCAGTTGGTAAAAAGCAGCAATGTAATCTGCATCAGTCATTTCAGTCTGAAGGAAAAAGGTTAGAAAATGGTTTAAATAGATACAAAATAGATTTTATCTCAAACTTTCTGGGAAAATAAAACGCATCCACAGAGCACTCCATGATGGCATGATTAGCACCACACATTCAGGGCAACTTGAATATGTTAAAAGTACATAGAGCATAATCAAGTGAAAGGTTTTGTTGTATTCATTGTGTGATATAATTGGTGTTAACACAGATATGTCTCAGATTAAATACTGACTTTGTTCCAGGGCAGGTTGATGGTTCGTCCTGCTCCTCGTGCTTCTCCGATAAAGTCTGAGTTTGACTCGGGCAGATGAGGCCAGAACGACCCTCGCTCAAACCGGTGGACACTGAAGTACAGAACACTAAGACAACAAGAAAAGAGACATAGCCATATTTAAACACACTGCATCCTTACAAATTTAATATCATCACAAAAAAGACTTGATAAAACACATTTAATGAATACAAAATAAAACAGTGGTCAACAGAGCAGAATCAAATAGAAAGGTTGTAATATACAATGCTGTTGCAAGTTTTCCCCACAGATTTCAAAGAGATTCAAAGGTGATCTTTCTTGGAAACATTTTATCAAATATTAATTTTGGAGCAAAAAATGTCACTTTGTACTATGGTTGTGAACCTCTGGGTACCTCACAATTTGATATGATACACGATAAATGGCTCATGATAACCTCGCGATTCACCAGTACTGTGATAATCTGAAATATTTCACATAATAACAGGCGATATATCACCATTTTTAAAGATTTCTTTTTCAACCTTTTTACTTTATAAACAACTACACGCTCCATATTTGTTTATGATTTATATTAGTTTGCATATGGATTGTTCTTTTTTTTTTTTCTTAAATAGTAATAGTAATATTTTACCATTAAAGAGGTCAGTAATATAATGATAATGGCTTACACTTGTATTGCGCTTTTCAAGCCTGATTACCAAGTTTCTCAAACCGCCGCACTGTAGACACTCAGTGGTGATGGAAGCGAGGCTGCCATCCTGCGCCATCGGCCCCTCCACCACCACCAACCATTCACTGTCTCACTCCCATTCATCCTGGCCTATTGTACATGTTTTTGGTGGTAGGGGAAACCGGAGCACCCGGAGGAAACCTACGCAGACACGGGGAGAACATGCAAACTCCACACAGAAAGGCCCCGTCTGGACCTTGTTACTGTGAAGCACGAGCGCTAAATGCTGCGCCACCGTGAAGTATAGTTTCTTACAGTATTTATGACAAGACAAGAGGTCCAAATGTCTTTCTCAGCTCCTTTCTAGACTATGGGGGTGAAAATTAGACCATGGGGGCCAACATAGTCTCAGTTATTAATAGGAAACACTGGGTTGTATAGGACAGTGGTTTCCAACTGGGGTCACAGGCCACAAATAAATAAATAGTAGACAAAAAAACTGAGAAAGGACTACATGTGCAGAAAACACTCAAATTTAGATTCATTTGTAAGGAAATAAATTGTAATCGGCCATTATTTGTATGTTTGTTTCATTTGGAGGCTCTGGTTTTGGACTGTGGGGGCCCAGCCTGTTTCCAGCACAATGGGAGGGGCTTCCAGGAAAAAAAGGATGAGAACCACTGCTATAGGAGACCAAAGCATAGAATAGTGCTATATGTTTTATTGTTACCTTGGGTCGTCCTGAAAACTGTACTGAATTCCCTGTCCATGATGCACATTCCAGTCCACAATCAGCACTCTGTGACACAACAAAAGAAGGTTAAACGTCTGTCTTTCTCTGGTCTGTTCACTTCTAAAGAGTCCACAGTAAATCTTCTACTCCATATACCACGTGTTTTCTCATCACAGTATTCCAGAGATAGTAGCCTGGTTCCTACCTGTTGATTCTGTGTTTGGTTTGCGCATATCGAGCTGCAATGGCCACGTTATTAAACACACAGAACCCATTCGACTGATCTCTCTGAGCATGGTGACCCGGGGGTCTAAGGCAAGAACAGAAAAACTTTAAATCACAGAAAGAAAGAAAATAAATAATAAGTCATCCAATTATAATGTTGTACCTGACAAGGGCAAACCCATTTCTGATTTCAGAGGTGAAGACTCTGTCGACGAGCTGCAGCACTGAACCCACTGCCAGAGCCGTGGCTGAGAAAGAGTCCTGTAGAGATTCATAGATGAAATATTAAATCTATCATCAACAGACACCAAGGAAGAAGGTGGGAATGTGATAGGGCTGCACGGTTTTGACAAAAAACCTTATTGCGATTTTCTTACAGATATTGAGGTTGCGATTCGATTTGCGATTTTATTATTATGTATATTTATGTTTCATTTTAACATTAAAATATACAATACATTTCTATAAGTGCTGTTATACATTGTGGTCCTGATTCTTTACATGTCAGCTTCATGAAGCTGCACTAAAGAGAGAAGAGAGAGTGCGAGTACAATTTTTAGGTGGTCGCTTTTGTGCAAGTCACCAAAAAAACGAATGCCACTTGCTCCTCCTCGCCGCTCCCCTCTCAGCAGCATCAGGCTGCCGTTTGAGGAGAGAGATGGAGCCAGGAGCTTGGGCCATCTCAGCCTGCTCGCTCTCTAAACTCTGAGGGCTCGCACAAAAGTCTAGCCAATAAAGGTTTATCACTGAGACGACACAGAGCTGCACTCACAGACGGCTAACGAGGAACAAGCTCTCAGCCAAATAATGCTAACATTGTCTCTACACTGCCGTTAGCGAGTTTGTATCTTTTTATACTGTGTACTAAAGAAGTTTGTCCTGTCGCTGCTTCCTGCGCTGAACCACAGCAGCGTTGTTTACGCCGCTCTGCAGCGCATCCAAACCTTTACACCTGCAACCACTTTAGATTGGCCAGCGGACCAAGGACGCGAGGCTCGATAATTCTGATTGGTGAACATGTCTATCACTCAAACCCTGGAGACGCAAGGCAGGAAGAAAAAAAAAAACTCAGCCTTTGCCGTTATTACTGGGGTTATTGCAGTAGTTAAAGCTTTGATATCTAAGCGATATACTGTAGATTAATGGTGCAGCCCTAGAATGAGTCTAACAACAAATCTAAAAATTTAAAAGATGTGTATACCGTATATAAGTTAAACATGTTTCTCACCGGATGCAGATAAACAGAATCATATTTTTCAGAGAGAGATTTCAGGTCAGCCTCGGTCATAGTTTGGGTTGAGCGCATCAAATCCACATACTCCTGCCTACAAAAGAGAACAATTTAAGTTAAAGGTAAATACAAGTGCAGGACTTACAAATGATTTTATCAGTTTTTATTCTCTCTAATTTACTCCTTTTTTCTTAAAAACTTAATGGAACTTCGATTATTACTGTGTACACTCATTCCTTGCCATCTTCCCTTGTTATTGTGCATTAAGAGCTGCTATGAAAGTGCTCAAAAGGTTACCACTCATTTTTATTGTATTACTAGCTGTGATCCCTATGGCCGGGCCTCCGCGGCTCCACATTTGATGTACAGAGCTTATGAGTTATAACAAACAAAAAAATAAAAATAAAATGCAGTTATAGTTCAACAATTGTATATCCACTTATCCAATAATACAGGTCATGAATAACTGTCTAACCCACATACTGTAGTAACTGCAACAAATGTAGAAAAGTTCACATAATGCTAGAACTAAAATCCTGTAAATTAAATTGTTACATTATTAATATAGAGAAATGTCTTTGTTTGCTTTCAAACCAATAGCACCAGCAGATCACCCTCAGCCACAGAATGTGATATTTAACCCAATAAAAGGCTGTGTGGATAAGACAAATCATGCAATCTTACATGAAACTGTTTTATTTGTACATTTGTCACAGGTTTGAGTTAATGTAAAGTTTTTAGATGACAAAAGAAAAAAAGAACAGTGGGGTGGGAGTTATAGTGGTGCAACCAATAAAACGAAGTGAAAAGATTAAAATATAACTCATTACATCCAAAAGTCTATTTAAAACCACAGTCCATAAAAAAGTTAATAAACGTGTGAACCACATAGGCCCATCTAAAGTGCTGGGTGCGTGCTTCGGGTCCACTGTCCTTGTAACAAATAAACTAAACTAAACTAACCGCGTGCGCGTCCTCGCTGCAGTTTCACCTCGTCTTCTCACCACCTCCTGTGTGCCTCAGTTCAGCCTATACCGTGTGTCACATCCCTGGCAGGAGCGGTTGCATGTCCCTGGGCCAAGATCCCCCACCTCTGGTCTCTCGGCCTCCGTTCACACACCTCCGTCACCGCTCCCCTCCTTCTCCATGTGCCACACATCACCATGTCAGCCACTGTCTCTTCGTCATCTTCCCCACACTGCCGCTGTGGCGACCTGTGCCTCCAGGCACCTTCCTTCCGTGCTCTCGCTTCTCCCTCTCACGCCTTCTGCTTCCCCGTTGTAAAGCTAGGTGGGGTCCAGGCCAACTCACAGGTGTGCTGATTACTGGGCTGCACTGGTTGGTTAAAAGTCATATCGGTTTCAGTGGCAAGAGTTTTGTTTTGTTTTTGGCGGTAGAGGGCAGCATTACGTAACCCAGCATACAGCCTTCTGGAAAAGTACCCAAAGAAGAAATAAAACATGCCGGAGACGTAAAGTACAAATTTTCCCCTTGAATACATGGATATATCTTCTAAACGCCGATGACATGCCATGAGATATACCCTATCCGACGTAGTAATTGAAGGAGAATGTAAATGCGTGCGTGACACTTCTGTAGGCCGCACAGTGTGTCTGAAAAACGTTACAAAGCACCCGGCCCCGCCCACTTCCAACTGCATTTTATATTATAGATTCAACATTAAAAAAAGATACTTACGAGTGAATGAGCAGCAGTTCGTCATCTGTGGCCTTTCGTGGCTAAATACAGAGTTGTGATGAGAACACACTACAAACTTAAAGTAAAGCACTATATCTATATGTACAGACACACAATCTATATAACAATTATTTACATTTTTATTTATATTTTATTATTTAGTATTAACCTGAACTATTGTGCAGCGACTGAGCAGCTCTTGTTTCTCCAGCTCCTCCATGATCCGCTCCACTCTCTCCGGGCATTCTGGGTGACTAAATGCCACAAACACGTTAGATTTGACACTCATTAAGACAAATGTATAACACTGTTGTTACCTTGTATCCCAGAGGTTTCTGTGTTTGGTGAACTCTTCAGAATAAACGAGCCCGGTTCCAACTGCGGCCGATCGACTTGACAGGTCCTTGAAGCAACATTTAGAAAGTAAAACAAAAAGATATCAGTGAAGACGCTATGATCAACAAGAGCGGTTTATACTAATATGTAAATAAACATTTCCCTTTATGAAACCTGAGGATTAATTGACACTACAGGGAATTTTCTATTTGACTGTTTGTTTTACTTGTCTATTTTAGATGGGAATGGAAATTAACTACATAAGAAAAAATATGCTCTTGTATCAGTTCATTAGGCAGTAACAAAGGATGCAATACACATCAGCATATTCAAACAGTTGAAAACAAATTTTCTTACCAGCTGCTGAAGCTTCTCGTTCAGATCGTCTTCTCTCTGCTCTCTCTCCATTCTTCCCCTAATTTTTGCCTCCTGCAGCCTGCCTCCTCCTTTCCTCTCCTCAGTTCTTGTGGCTGTGTCTCTTTCAGAACAGCTGCTTGGTCCCTAAAACCACACTACATTTGACACATGCAACAGAACAACCACGGACTCAGGACGAACTGTGGAGCGAGTAGTGGTGCACAAGTCCAAGTGAATCATCGGCAAGAAAGGATCATTAACACATGTAGGAGGGACGCTTTGCCTTGAGACTGCAAATGACTGTGGCTGATTACGAAACTGATTGGTTAAGTTTGTTGACAGGGGCAGTTTTAATTTAACTTTGTACATAATATGCAAAGGTGATAGTTAAACCAAGAAAATACATATAATCTTTCCTTAAAATATGAATTATTTATCAATATACGTATTTGTCTGACCTGGGGGGAGAAACGTGGGGATCTTCTGACAGACTTCAACCCAGAATCAGGAGGATCTGACTTGGACGACATCTTCAGCAAACAAGGTCAAACTAAAAGGAAATTGTTTCGTGAATCAAGATGATATTGTGATCGGTTTGCCATAGATTACATTATGATAAAGTCACCCACTGTCACTGATGAAGCTCTTTGGATGAAGAGCAAAACGTCCTACACTTCAACTACAGAGTACAGATGACGATTGAAGGATCTTTGCCCATGATTATTATAAAGACTAAAGAGAAACCTACGAACAAAGGGCCGTCTTGGTCAGTTTTGTCAAGTATTAATTTAGTAATGGATAATTACAGTAAAAAAAAAAAAAAAAGATAAATGAATAAAAATAAACCATAGGTCATATTATTATTGTCAGATAATCTTCAAATAAACTAAGTTCCTCGAAACATAATTATTTTAGAAGCTACATTATATGTAACTATTTACTTCTTAAAATACGTTTAGCATTTTTGTCAAGTTATTGTCACAGCACCAATAACTAATAACTTAAACAAGTTGAACAATTGACTTCAATCAGATCTATAACCACCATTTTCACGAATATGCAAAATAGTAAAACAAAATACAATTTTATCACAGAATTAGCTTAAA
>OMNZ01024348.1:0-12642 GCA_900303255.1 Lesueurigobius sanzi | reverse complement strand
CACATTTGGTCGGGACATGGTTGTTTTCTCATTTGCCTCATCTATCCCTTCGTCTGATTGGATTTCGTCATGGTCTATTTTTCGTCTCGTCTTTTATTCGTGGACTAAAATGTCGATCAATTTCGTCATCGTCTTCGTCCCAATGAATGACTCTATTTCGTGCCCAAAAATATATTCGTGACGAAAAATATGACGATAATATTTCGTCAACGAAATTAACACTGCTTTCAAGAGCAATCAAAATGCACATCAACTATAGAAACACTACTTCTCAAATAGAGATACCCCTTAACATGGATTGTAAAAGCATTTAACAACTATGTTACTTCTTTGATGCTTTCACAATGCGACAGTGGCGCAAGTAGTAGAGCGGGTCGTCTTGTAATCGGAGGGTTAGCGGTTCGATCCCCGCAGGTGTTCACTGTCTTTGTGTCCTTGGGCAAGACACTTCACCCAACTTGCCTCCGGTGGGTGAGTGAGTGGTTCCTTGATATAAAGCGCTTTGAGTGCCTAAAGCAGGTAGAAAAGCGCTATATACTGTAAATGTGACCATTAGAGTGGAAGCAGACCTTAGTGCAGTATAGTGACTTAGCGAAATTACATTGTTTGCGTAAATAGACATGTGCTCGTTGCTTTTTTTACGCTTTTACTTGCACAGCTGACAGTCCAGTGGTTAAGGCTGGTGCACATGTAGTGGGGTGCAGAGAGTTGGGTATCCCTTGTCAAAGTTTATAAGCTATTAAATTTACCAAAACGGGGGCTCCTTTTGGGGTACCAAAATTATTGTCATGGCCTTTTTTTCATTTTCTACTATTTTGAAAAAGCTAATGAAACAAGACCTGCTTTTGTGGCATGTAAAGGGTGAATGTCTAATCTTTAATTTGAACCCTTTTGGAGATCATTTGATCTTCAACTTGCTTAATATTTCACATCAATAGACATATTGACAAGGGGTACCCAATCTTCTAAACACAAAACGCCCATCTTCTCCTTGATAAGAACTTTTTCTATTGTATAATTTGTTTGCAGACAGCAGTAAGTATTGCAACATTACTCCTTGCTGCTGCTGCTTAACACAGTTTTTGAAAGAAAAACATTTGCAGGAAGATTACCATAAAGCTTGATAAAAACGATTTGTGACTTGTTTACATAACTGGAGGAAGGCGATTGAAAACTGAAAACCGGGATTGAATTTGAGCCAGGTCTCAGAGGATAAATCTAGCATTGCGGGTTTGCATATGTAGCTAATTACCTTCCAAGTGCCATTCTCTCCAATTTCTCCAAAAATCTCAACAAAATGAACTATAGTTCTCTGCCGCCAAACTCCCAAAGCGTGCGAGCAAGAGATAGTGAAAAGACAGGGTGCGTTTAAACTGAGCTGCATAAATAATGAGGAGAGGGAAACATTTGCAGGGGCCAGACGTCGGGAGAATAGTGTGTTTACGCCTTTGGTCTGAAGTCTTTTATATCAGGACCAACTGTCAGTGTCTTCATCAAAACGTCTTGACATGTGAAGGTTTGCTCGAGCAGTTTCTGGACTAAGCTTTGGATGGTAGCTTGTTTGTCGGCCGGAGGATTGGGACACGTATTATTTATCTAGAGAAGAGTGTGCATGCTCTAAATAAACATATTCTCTTTGGGGATGAAGTGGAATCCAAATCCAATCTGTACACAGTATAACCCAGTGGAGCCAAACTACATTTCTTGCACAATTATGGAAGAAACATAATTTTCTGGACATTGTAAACTTGCTTTTATGGGTCTAGAGAAGAAGAGGTGGAAAATCAAGGTCGTAGAAATCTTTATTTTAGATGAAAAAGAGGCATTCATAGAACTTATTTTTAGTATTACCACAAATATACGATTATATAAACATAAAGCATAAATAATCAGTGTAGCTGAACTTCCGTATGTTTGGTAGAACTTTGGTAGCCATTTGATAGCCAGTCTTATCGAAAGAAAGTAAATACTTGGAGAGAGGAGTCAAAGAAGCCATTTTTTGTTAAAAAGGAAAATCCAGCGATGAATCGCAATGGAGGTCTACGTTACCAGCTGGACCCTATTTATGATAGCTTACTGAGACACAAACCGATTGGCAAAAACAACCTCAGAGCGAAACCGACTCGTTGTCATGCAAATGAGCCTGTACTCCTGGGAGCAGCAGGGCCATAGGCAGTATCAACGACTTAGAGAGTAGCTCAGGGAGACAATGGACCTTTGTTAAGTAACTTTAGCAAGTACTTTTAGCACTAAAAGAGGAGGGGCTTAGAGTTTGACTCCTCCTGCTGGTTCACTGCCTTTATAACCCACAGCGTGCTCCAGACCTTCAGTAGCTGATGACGATCTTTGGAGTAAGATCGAAACGTCCTACACTTCAACTACAGAGTACAGATGAAGACTGAAGAATTTTTGCCTACGTTTGGTAGCCATAGCTCCCATCGAGTACACCAATTCCTGCATAAACAGAGAACAAGTTGACACCTGGCCTGTGACATATTTTGAAGATTTTGTCTAGTCTAAAAAAAGTCTAAAAAAAGTCAAAAAAAAAGTCTAAAAAAAGTCTAGTTTTATGAAAAAAGAACCAGACTTTATCTAGTAACATTTGAATGCATGCACATCAGTTTAGTCAGAGGGAACATTTTTCTGAATAGGGTAAGTAATGTGTTATTCATTTAACAATTGATATGAGTGCGTATTTGAGCTTTAAGGTATCCAGTGGCTGTACGGGTAAGCATGGCACCTTTACTTCAGTGGCCTTTATGTTGCTCCAGGGTCATTTCTAGTAGGTTTTCCCTGCTGATGGAACCATCTCCATGGTCACGCATTGAGAACCTACCAGCAAGCCTAAAAGAAAAGAATCCTAGATGGTCACAGAGGCCACTGTGATGGAAAGTAATACAGCCCCTAGGTCACTAAAAGGTCAAATACATACTATTGTCGAGTTCATTTTTTTCTTTGCATAAAAAGTTCCACAATGCACCTTTAAATCTAGAGGTGTCTGCTTTCCAATCCAAAAACGCCCCCTATTATCCCTTGGCCATA
The DNA here is from genome assembly GCA_900303255.1 of Lesueurigobius sanzi. Lineage (NCBI taxonomy): Eukaryota > Metazoa > Chordata > Actinopteri > Gobiiformes > Gobiidae > Lesueurigobius > Lesueurigobius sanzi. The sequence continues at coordinate 9,600 of OMNZ01024348.1, read as the reverse complement.
CAGTAAATGACCATTAATATTAAGAATAACCTTGGGGCCAGATTAAACCTGGAGGGCTGGATGCGGCCCGTGGGCTGTATCTCTGGCATCCCTGGAATAGCCCATAATAAAACTCCTTTTTTACAAAAGGATCTGTCTGGTTTTGGATCACAAAATACGACCAGAACCACTCCCTAGAGCATTGTCTCCCAAGAACATATTGGACAGATTGTCAGGCTTTGTATGCTTCATTACAAATAACTTGCTGTAAATTAAAATAATTTTTCATTATCTGTTGTAATCAAATCTCCCTGTTTGTTCTGGTAATTAAATTTGTGTACCCAGGCGTTTCTGATTAGCACAAAAAAAAAGCTGCAAATGTTGCTGCTTGAGCTACTTTGAAACCTCTTCCACAAAGTGTCTGCTGATTATGCACTCTTCAAGGATTTCTCATCAACTTTTGAAAATTAGGTTTAAATGTTTGATTCAAGCACTGTGGTGATCTTCCTCTTTCATATTCATGACACAGGGAGAACATTTCCACTTGGGCATGTTTCAATTCATGACAACACCTACGCCATGACACATTATTCTAAAATTCAGATCCTGTCGGGATTTTACATTCAGATAGTGCTTCCATCTGGATTTGCTCTTTTATTCCTTCAATACATTTGCCAATATGTAGGAGCCATGTTTTAGGCATGAGGATATGCTCTTTCTGGTTAATAAAAGATAAATCACAACTCAATCTGGGTTCCCTTAAGTATAACATAATAATATATAATTAGTGAATAACACTGTGAAAACTTGGCTTTTTGGGGGGTTCAATGCTAGCAATTAAATAAAATTCCTCTGAATTGTTTTTTTTAATTCAAAATAATGTTAAACAGAGCAGAGCGCAGCGAAAATATGCTAAAAAAAACATACAATAACTATCATAAAGGCTGAGTTTTGTCTATTTTTTGGTTGAAACAAAGATGTTAAAGAACAAAACTAGACAAAAAACTTGAAATTGACCACTGCATGAAAAAATGTATTTCATATGCAGCGTCTCCCCTTAAATTCAAAACCTGTCTTGTCTTTTGGAAACTACTAATGCCTGGAGTTTATAATACAGCTCAACCAGGCACGGTAAGCCACTGGCACCAGTTTGTTTTATCACAATCACATAGCAATCTGATGAACAGCCTTAAAGTGCACATTAGACTACACTTTTTTAATATGTAGTTTTCTTTGGTTTTATATTTTAGGTCATTTCCATGTTGCCAAACTACATCTACAGTATGTCACTGCCAGTCTAGAATATAAGAAAACTTCCTTTATAAAATGACCCTTTCACTAATGCAAAACTAAAAGAAATAATAATAAATAAATTCCATGGGCATTATATGGTCACATTTAGTAAGAAAAAGAGAAAATGAATACCTGTCACACGCACTGGACAAAACAGGCTTTAAAACTGTTGTTGGGATGTCTGTGTATTGATATTTTATGTTTTATAAATTGAAATAATGCCTCTGTGAGGATTACACAATGTTAAATACTAGTGCTATAGGGCTGATGAGAATTTGACCTGTATCGCCCCCTGCAGCCAAGACGGGGACTCACATGGTAAAAATAAACTTGAATTAACAATGTGGCTAACATCGCCATGTTGTTGCTGTGTCCATGTGTAATATTGGCATTAAAAACGTGGAGGACAGTTTGGGGTTTGAACAATTATGTAATTGTATCAGGTAGTAGAAAACGAAGCACTGCAGGATTGTATAAGCAGTCAACGTGAAACGATCAAAGCAAACAGGATTGACAGGCAAATTAAATACTACTACAGGTGTGTAATAAAAAGTTCAAAAAAGTTGATTTTGCATATCTCCATTAAAAGACATGCAGGTCTACAGGCGCCGTGGTTAGAGCAGTCGAGAGCATCAAGCGGTGATTTCCCTCCTTCTGGCTTACAAACGGTGTATAACGCATGTGCCAATTTGTAGAATACTCAAACAGAGGTAAAAAGCTCCTTTCTACAGAGGAAACATCCCCACAACCATCTGACCTGAACAAGATGCATGTGGTCAAAAACGCTTTGTGAAGTATGGGGGGAAAAAATGATGAATGGTGTAATTGGCATATTTGTAAATCAATGTAGAAAGCGAGTAGATACTGTACGTTTCATCACACACGAATAAATGATGTACTATGAGCATATACCGAACAAAGCGTGCTGGATGTACTTTCAGAGCCTAGAACTCGTTTGACATGCAGCACTGAAACCAAAGCGCGCTGGGCCATTATGCTCAATCAAAGATAATTGATTCTAACAAACTTGCCTCTGCACCACATAAAATATTTAGCCACATGTTGCTGAAATGCGGTTCAATGCTACACCCTGGCCTGTTAGCCGTTTCCTGTATAAATGATATACACACAGAAGACGTAGGCAGGTGAATACATCCTGCATCTAATTTGTTCTCTCTGGCTCGAAAAAGCGATTCTGACGTTGCTAATTAGAAGTAAATTGCATTTCCCAGCACCAGGTGTTCACTGAGTATAGCAACATGTATTCAGAAATGTGTCTGTGCAATGCTACTTAAAACATAAATATACAATACGACTTCCCCCGGAAGACAGACACAGTGAAGCAGATGGTAGAGCAGGCCGTCTCATGACCAGAGATATACAGTATATATACAGTACACACATATATATATATATATATATATATATATATATAAGTCATAGGTTATATTATTAGACATATTCTGTCGCCCCATGCATGAACCCTAATAAACCACAAATACTCTGCATTGCATTAATGATAACAGCCTTACTTTTAATCTCAATTCTGTGGCCCCATGCATAAACCTGATATACTACATGGATGTTAATGTGACAAAATTGAACTTAACAGTAACGCCGTGTTCATGAATGCAATGTATTCAAGTATTTGAAGTATATCAGGTTCATGCATGGGGGGGGGGGTTATCTTCTGAACTAAAGGAAGCAAATGTGATTTCACCTGTGTGATCTTTTTTCTCAGGTTATAATATATAATTTAGAAGAAAAGAGTGACCTAAAGTAGTGACCAGCCCTGGTGTAGGCACTCACTCAGTTTCATTGTCGTTCTTTGACCGATTCTATCAATATCAGAGCGACCTGTGACCTCCCAGACACTTCTGCCTGGACCAGTGCATCGCCCACTGTCCTAAAGGACTGGACAACAGGAACTGAAGCTCCCACTGTCCTAAAGGACTGGACAACAGGAACTGAAGCTCCCACTGTCCTAAAGGACTGGACAACAGGAACTGAAGCTCCCACTGTCCGTCCATGGAGTGGAACTCTCCTTCTTTTGGTCCTGCTCCAGGTTTCTCTTTTTCCCACTGTTATTTTTTTCCATGCCACAAAGGAGTAAAGGAGGCACCCTTCCCTCTGCTGCCGACTGTTCACTTGGACATTAGCTCTTTGTTTCACTGCTTTGTTGTCGGTGCAGCCCTGCGAGGCAACTCCTGTGGTGATATTGGGCTGTACAAAAACAACTTGATTTGATTTGTGACATGAAACGTATCGCTGCACATAGTTTGGTGGAACTCGTCTCTTCCTGGACAACGTTATGCAAAATACCTGAAAATGAAGCGTTTCTCTGGACTAAGACATACTGTACATACAAAAATGGATAATGGATCTGTCTTGCACAACGCATTATTTAACATGCTGACTTCATGTGTTTTTGGCTGGATGTAACTGCACCGTTTCTTCAGCCTTTACTGGTGAATGTGCTTCATTTGGCAGACACATACGCATGCACAACAGCTCCTAAGACATGACAGAGGTTTACCGTGGGTTCTAAAACCTATAGTTAACCTACTGTAGCCATTATTAACCATGCAAAACATAAAACTGGTTAATATTGACTTTCCTGCTGAGCACATCAGGAGCTCTATTCCCTGAAAGTTGTGAAACATACTTTATACATTCATTCTACGCCAACAATCAGGATGGTGCAGTATGTGCCGTCCAAGTTATGGGCAGTTTTGACTAGAAAGAGTTTAAAATGTTCAACTCTTTCTTTCACAGTTTGAAAACGGCAAAAATCAGGTAAAGAGTCTTCAAGCTTTTATCTCCAATTTTGGTTTGGATTTTCAAGGTTAAATTTGAAGGTTATGTGAACTGTGTTGGGACCATAGACCTTTAATGAAGATGGACGTCGCCCACGTGATTTCCCCATTGCGTTCAGCTAATGAAGCCAATTCATGCTAGCATTTGAACCGCCGCCATGTTTTCTTTTCCAGGGCTAATACAGGTAGCAGCAAGTCAAATTTAATGCTTTTTAATGCCATTTTAATGCCCAAATATTACATTTTAAATGCCATAAATCGGTGCGTATTCAATATTAATGTCCATATTCAATAGAAAATTTGATAGAACGTTCACGCTACTATGAGACCCGTGAGCAGCTCATCCAGATTTTTTTTTTATTCAGATTGTGCTTATTTTATTTTTATTGATGAGGTCCACTTTTGTCCTGGTCTTTTTGTCTAGTTTTTGACCTTTTTGTCTCTTGTCTGGATTTTTTTTTATATTGTTTCTGAGCTGCTCTAAATGTATTCCCCCTAGTGGGATAAATAAATTTATCTGAATCTGAACTTTTCAACAGAAATAGTGCATAATTTCTGCCAAAACTCCAGTAGACAAATTTTGCATTTCACAAACTTCTGTAGTAAAAGTAGTTGAACAATGGCATTATTTTCCAAGAACCTTTGATTTAAGCCAGTTTGAATTCTATTTAATGTTTTTAATGACATTTAAGGCCTTATTTTTGACACAATTCATTTAATGACTTTTAATGCTTTTTAATGCCCCGCGGAAACCCTGTTTTTGGAAACAAACCCATATTAAGGTATGTGCACCTCCGGATTCCGGAAACAGGCCTGTATGCTAGCACGGCTTCAACCAGAGCTAGCCAATTATATCTCCATCATTAATATACACTCTATGGTTGGGACCATACTGTGTATGTTCCCTCAATAGCAATAGCAATTGAAAATAGCATGGCAATAGTGACCATCCAAATTCATATACCACACATGAGCAAAGTTATGCTAGCATTTAGCTGCTGTTTCAGATGGCTGATAAAACCAGAAAGGAAACACTGCAAAATGTAACACCTGCAGTAAAAAGACACTCATGTTTTTAGCAGCATGTTACATAATGCAGTTTGAGTCAAAGAAGGAATGAAGAAGAATAACATGAAAGAATGAGATTGAATTCAGGTAAAGACCAAATGACCACCAGAGAACTAAATTATTACACATAAAAGTGTCCCAGCTCCAACTGAATAATGCAAAGAAAACAACTCTATTTGAAAGATGAAATAGTGATTCAATACAGGGTTAATGCATCACAAAAGAACATGCTCCTACAAATAACAAAACACTGTAAAAAAGTCTTCATTTTAAAGGTACAGCACCCAGGACATGTTGTAAAGATCTTCTTGTAAACATACCTAACAATCATGAACAAAAGTTCTTAAGCCGACTTACAGTACATACTACTTTTATCCCAGGACCCAAACAACCTGCAATTCTGTAACATTGGTTCTTGGAGAGTCCGGGACCACTGAGCGACCTCCTGACAATGAGCTGAGAAAAGCTACGTCCTTTTCCATGTTGTTTTATAAATAGAGAATATGGTCCATGTGTGATGTCACATTTATAACCCCATGTGTTAAGCGGGTGTACAGTTGCCTTTTTTTCAGAGAATATGCCTGATAAAGATAAGATAAGATAAGTTTTTATTGATCTCACAACAGAGAAACAGAAACGCTCCAAAAACACATTATTGTGATACACATGTTTAATTGATGTTTTTAAAATAAATATATTATGTTGACTTTTTAAATTATTTTAAAGCTATATATTTGAATATATAGATTATATTATAGTATATATTTGCTATTATTTCTATAACATATCTAATATAACTCATAAGAATCTCTTTTCGCATATTTATCAGTGTGTGCCATTATTTCTTGAAGGAACTTTATTTCAATTCTACCAAATGTTTAGTTTAGTTTATTTGAGCTGCTTACATTCTTAAATTGTTACAACTTTACATCTTTACAATACATCTAGGTACGAGCTCAAAAGCAAGAAAGCTTATTTGTGCCTACCCCTCCTTCATGTACCCATTACTTGTGCAGTAATACTTAAGACAGTAAAACATAATATGCTTTGTGTACAAATTGTTAATGTAAAGCACATATAGTGCAAAAAGACTATAGTTAAATACAGACAAATATCAAATTTATACATGTACACAGTAGGGAGGGAAAGGAAGAGTTCAGCTTCCTAACAGCCTTGTAGCTCAAGTTGTCTTTCCACTTCTTGGCATGGATCGAGGCTCCACAGTCTTTTCTTTGAGACAGAAACATTCACATGCACAAAATCAGTGAAAAAAGAAACAAAAACACCTTCGGTTTTGGCCTTGACGGCTTAAGAACTTTTGTCTATGATGGAATACTTCTGTGTAGCTCAGAGTTTACACAAAAATGACAACTACAGTATGTTCATAGTTGTTCAAATATTCATTTTACTCCCCATCTGCAATCAAGTTCTACTTCAGGCTAGTGCAGGGCAGGCCTCCAGTGACTGAATAATATATTGAGCTCAATAATAAAATCTTTCCAACTACCAATACAATTAAAGATATGAATGGCAATAAAAAGTCTGACTTTATAAGTCAAACAATACACTACCAGTCAAATGTTTGGAAACACTCTTTATTCATTGTTTCTTTCTTTATTTTCAACACTATTTACATTGTACGAGTCACACTGAAGACACGTGGAATTATGTAGGAAACAAAAAGGGTGAAATAACTCAAAATGTGTTTTATATTTTAAATTCTACAAAGCCACCCTTTATTCTTGCCATTGTCTCAGTGAGCTTCATAAGGTAGTGCCTGAAATGGTTTAAAGAGTCTGTGAAGTGAAAATCATTTCTGTGACGACATCACGAAGCTCATTGAGAAAATGTCAAAAGTGCAAAGTAGTAATCAAAGAAAGAAGCGGATATTTCAAATAATCTATTTCAACTTTTTTTTGTTCAAAATATAATTCCACGTGTGTTCACTCATAAATGAATGCCTCCATTGAGAATCTACTGTACAATGTAAATAGTCTTGCAGTACTGTAAAAGAAAAACAATACATAAAAAGTGTTTCCAAACTTTTAGTGAATAAGTTTTTAAAGGCAACGTTGAGAATCAATAAGGACAAGGTAAAGGTCTGTATATTTATGCCCATTTCTGTTCACAGTCCAAACAGAAATAGATATCTGCAGCCTAACTACAAGGACGCAACAAATCTACAAGGAGCTCATTTTACTCCCCTACACAGTACACAGACATCTGAAATTGAACATAAAACTCACAATGTTTTTGAGTCTCACGAACAGCGCACTTGACCTGACTGTGACGTGTTAGGAACTAAAGAATCATCATTTTAGAAGTTCTGCGCCCTCTTGCCGTCAAGCTTAATTTTGGGTTTTGTTTCACTTTGACAATTTTTCAAGAGTCACTTTCTCTCTTGGTCTGATTCAGACAAAAATATCATCAAAGCCTATCAGTCAAGAGTTCCCTGCTTTGGTTTGCGTCCTGTGGGATTTCAACTGAGGGTAATGTTAACGCCTTCTGAATGATGCTTCACTATTTCTGCATTCTGAGGCACACAACACCACACACAAAGGACTAAATGCTGAATTTGTGACAGCAACATCAGAAAACGACAAGCAACCGTGAGAGCAGCGGAGAAGATCTGTGGAGCCCCTCTCCCCTCTATTAAGGACATGTACTCCACCCGTCTCACCCGCAAAGCCATCAAAATCGCCAGGGACCCTTCGCACCCATCACACAGTCTCTTCAGGGTGATGCCTTCAGGGAGGAGACTGCGGAATCTACGGGTCAGTTCCAGTCGACTGAGGAACAGTTTTGTACACGGGGCCATCGGGAAGCTGAACTCTCTCCCCTCCCTCCCTCCCCTCTTTCCCCTCCCCCCGCTCCACAATCAAGGATGAGAGAAACATAATTTCGAACCATTCGATTGGTTTGACAAATAAATAATCTTGAATCTTGAATCTTGAATCTTGAATCAACAGTCTTTTACATGAGTTATTTGAAAAATGAATCTCGGACTGGGCAATTAGTTGAATGGCAATATCAACTTAAGTTAATCTCAATAATTGTGGAGGGGATTTTTAATGGTCAGGTTTTGAAGATCGCATGTTGTTTTGAGTACTGAGGAGAACAATGATATTTGTGTGTTAAATTGTTCTGGAGTGGAAAACGTTATTTTTGTTTAAGCGAAGGTTTTTTGCAAATATATACCTTGTCTATTGTCATGAATCATAATATTAAAAGCTAGTGGTTTTAATGTAAAAAGAAGCAATTGAATATCGAAATTGATCAATATCATGATTGGTGTAATCCTGATTATCGTTTGCCACATCGCCCAGTCCTTATTGAAGCCAGTTCCAACCAAAACCTACTTGTCAAATACCACCTCAAGACCTCAATGTCCGAGTCCAAGTCAGGGTTTGAGTCTCACAGGACCAGGTCAAGTAAAGTCTGAGTCAAAGTCCTAACTGTGCAGGTTACTATAACCGAAAATGAGTCCAAGGCACAAATGCAGCACATTTAAGAAGAGGTTTCTTATTTTCCAAGCAATGTCCACTCAATGGACCCTGTAAAGGATTCTGATCATTTAATAAAGCATCATCACCATTTTGAATATCTTGTTCCAGACAAATGCTTAAAGTGCTTACAACATATTAGACACAATTTTCAGTAAAACACAGTTTACACAATTATACTTCTTTTATAACTAGTTCACCCGGGTTTGACATTCTCTGTGATATTTATGTTCTTCACTTCCTTATTAGACGAGCACATGAAGTGACATATGTAGAGGTAAACAATTCATAACTGTTGCCGGGCCAACCATATTACACCAAAGAGAGATCATTAAAGTCCATATGACAGGTTTTAATTCTTTTTAATATGACTTAGTTTGATGGATAATATTTGTGGAACGTATTCATCTTTGATGATTTGTCATTGGTGTAATATGGTTGGCACGGCAACAGTTATTAATTGTCTACCTTTACGTATGTCACTTCCTGTGCACAGGCCCAATAAGGAAGTGAAACAAATTAGGGCTGTCACTAATGATTATTTAGGTAATCGATTAATCGGACGATTATTTTTACGATTAATCGATTAATCGGTTGGTGCAAAAAGGTGCATGGAAAGTGTAATTGTTAAAAGCTTTTTGCACATGAAGCTAAAGTGACACCGTTTGAGGACGTCTTTATGGAGTAAAGTTAAAGCTAATGTTTGTAGGATGCTTTTTGTACAATTTCCACATGTCATTCCTCATTTGAAAGCTAAGAACCTCTAAAATTCACTCTGGGATTGTAAAAGTGAGAGCGAGAGAGTCCTCTTTCTGCTCGGATTAGATTATGATCCAAGATTTGGAACAATCAGAGCAAAAATATTTGCAAAAAAACTCCTAGAACCAATGCCTTCAGAGTCAACATAGTTTTTTCACAAAAAAATACAAAATTTTGATGTA
>OMNZ01024333.1:0-16481 GCA_900303255.1 Lesueurigobius sanzi | reverse complement strand
TATTAGTTAAATTTGATTGAATTGAGAATACTTGGCCTTCTTTTGAGTAATTTTGACTTGCCACGTAAAAATATCTAACTATGGAACAGGATTTTTGTACTTACTATAAGAAAAAACTACTTCTTACACTAAAATTTTGATAATTAATCTAAATTTACTTGAAATTGTAAGCTTTTTCTTATCTTAAGTGCAAAAATACTTGTTCCATTGGTAGATCATTTTACTTTGCAAGTCAAAATTACTCAAAATATGATCAAATATCCTCAATTCAAGCAAATTTAACTTATCAAGATATCACTTTTTGCAGTGTATTTAGTGTCTTTTCATTGATAAATGCGAGTTTTCGTCATTCACTTTCAAACTAATCAGCAAAACCATCGGAGCAGGGGGCACTTGGAGCATAAATGAAAGGTCCAAGGGGTACGCAAGACAATAAAGGTTGGGAACCACTGCTGTACAATACAAGGAAACATTGGCAATGTTACATAAACAAAGTCATATTAAGGTCAATATAAACTTATTTTGAGGCCCCCCTGCAGTGCCTCTGAGGACCCCCAGGGGACCCCACGTTGGGAACCCGTGGAATCCACCAATAATTAAATAAAAGCTTGTATTATATTCTCTTTATTCTGTGAAATATTACTCGGTATGGCTTTAAAGGTGCACTGTGTAAGTTTTTATGTGGGGAAAAAAAAACCTTGATACAGTATTCATGTGTACACTGCAAAAAGTGATTTCTTGATCAGTTAAAATGATTGGAATTAAGAATATTTGTCTTGTCAAGTAAAAAAAATCTGCCAGAATAAGATTTATTGCATTTAAAATAAGAAAAAACAATTCAGTTTCTGATTTTAAGTGTCAAAATACTTATCAACTAACTTTGTAGGCAAAGATTCTTCAGTCTTCATCTGTACTCTGTAGTCGAAGTGTAGGACGTTTCGATCTTGGTCCAAAGATCGTCATCAGCTTAATAACGACTTCAACTACAGAGTACAGATGAAGACTGAAGAATCTTTGCCTACGATGGACAACTCCTGTACGACTGAGAACCTACACAGACGGATTACCAACTTGCCAACTCGAATCAAGGGCAAATGTGACTGATTTTAGATTATTTTTTTACAGTGTATTTGATCTTTGAGTGGCCCAGTGTCAGTATACAGCCACTGGGCCACTAAAAGTTCATAAAATATAAACTAATCTGAGTTTTTATTCCACATAAAAAGTTACATAATGCACCTTTTTAATTTTGCACACTAGAGCTTTATGTCGTGTTTTTCCGCCGTCAGTAAAACGGCAGAACTGGGTCACGCACCAATAAAACGCCTACATCCACATGACCGAGCACTTTTCATGGCAGGAGAGATCGAAGTCTCTCGGGGTTAAACGCCTTTCCTTCCTCTTTTATCACCATTTTTCTTTTCTTTTTTTCTTTCTTTCAGAATGTCTTCAACATCTCGAATGGTAATTACGTGCCGGTTCAAATCGTGCAACAGAGTCTCAAAGGTCTGATCCAGGACACGATTGTTGGCAACACCACCATAAAAAACACCTCCATCGTCAACTCCCAGTCACAGAAACCAGTGAGTATTCCACACGTATAATGAAGTACTATCTGTACTGTACATATATGTTGTATATTAACCTATTTTCTATCTTACTATATCTTTTCTTTATCTGACTTTACCATATCTTTTAGTTCCTTATGTGTGTACTGTTACAATTGTACTATTCAGCATTATTGGTATCTGTTTAATAGAAATTACTAGTTTATGGACCATGGAAATAAACAAATGATTTCTTTATGACATACATACAAATAAATAATGGTGATATAAAAAATGTGGTCAAGGAACAATCTGTGGGATAGTTTAATGAGATACTCCACTTTGGGTGAGATCCTGAATCTTCATAAGACATTAAAAAGGCATTAAAAAGTCATTAAATGAATTGTGTAAAAAATAAGGCCTTAAATGTCATTTAAAAAGCATTAAATATGATTCAAACTGGCATTAAATCAAACATTCTTGGAAAATAAAGACATTGTTCAACAACATTTTACTGCTGGCAAAGTTTGGCAAAAATCCAAAAATAGTGTCTATACTGCTGTTTGGAAAGAAATTATACACTATTTCTGTTCAAAAGTTGTCAGTTTTGTCAAAATTTGGAAATTATGTTAAATAAAAAATAATAATAAAAAAATACGCACCAATTTGTGGCATTTCTGGCATTAAAAATGTAGAATTTGGGCAATAACACATTGAGTGCCATAAACGAAAAAATTAGGTTTTTTGAAAAAAAATCATAAACTTTTTTATTTAATGAGACTAGACACTCTAACACACCTTGTGTGTGATTTTGGGAGCTCTGTGATGAACAGAACAGAAATAAATGATGAAAAAAACTTGTGAAAATCCATTGATTCTATGCATTTCGTCTGGACATTTTACTTGTTATCTCCGTTTCTAGAGTAAAAACAGTGATTTTTGAGGAAAACAGCCTCTTTTTATCTTAACTTTTCTCAGGAACCGAGGCACGTAGAAATAAGCGATTTTCACCCACTGAGAGCTTAGAGTCTCACCATTCAAACGAGCTATAGTATGTGGCCATAGCTATAACATAGAATATGCTGTGGTGCTACAAATATCATGAAAAATGGTCTGGATTGCTGGCACTCTAGGGGATAAATCCCAAAAACAGTCTGACACTCAATGTGTTAAAAAGCATTAAATTTGACTTGCTGCTACCGGCATAAGACTTCTTGCATAGATGAATACATTTTTTGGTCATTTTATTTTTCTGTATTCTTTTGCCATTGATGGTTTCGCACCAAAAGATTGCGTTAACGAGGCATCACAGCATTTTAAAAAGCCCATAGTTTAAAATTGAGGCAGAGGGCAGCTGAAAATACTATGCTGGTAGCTATGGTAACTGTCAAAATGCCGATTTCTAGTCTTATTATCTAGTTTATTGCTAATTTCTCTGTAATACCTGGGCCAATCCACATGAAACACAAAGTTCAATGTCTTCTCTGTCAGCACATATGAACTAAAGTCTATTTTTTTCATCATAAAGGTGTCCAAAAGTGGAGACAATATTAAAAACATGTGCGTAGAAAGAAAGGACTTTCAGCCAGAAGAATAACATGGCACGTTTGTCAATTTTCTCTTTGGAAATTTCCTTCAAAAACAAAACGGTTTCTCTCCATTTTAGTTGTATTAGCACCTCCTCCGACTCTAACATGAAAGCAAACTATAGGTGTGTACATAAATAAAACAAAAAAACAAGCTATGATGTAAGACTGTGCCATTTTCATATAGTCTTTCTAAGTCTTTCTGTTTCTTCCCCACAGTACACAATTTCAACAAGCCTAACCATTAAAGATCCTGGCTTATAGTAAGTCACTTATATTTGTTTGGCTAAAATTAGACGGACAGAACAGTGACGAGTCCCATGTTAACACTGCCTTTTGTATTTTTAGCACCTATTGCACGACGGACTTCAGGATCCACACCATATTTGTGGCGCTGCAGTAAGTCCAGCTCTTGTTACTCAAACTGATCAATCTGAACGGAAACACCACATTATCTTAAACCCACAGGAAGTGTCACCGTTTTGATGCTTTTGTCTTTGAACTCAGATTGCTGTTAAGGGGAAATGTCAATGTTTTTGGGCCAGTTTAACCTCTTAACTGATTACCGGTGAATACATTGCCAAATCTTACACCAACATCTCTACTTTAGCAGCTCCTACAGACATCACACTTCCCAGTCTTGTGCATGAGAAGGGGTAGTGAGTGCTGCTGAGGGTTGAAATTTGTCACCGAGTCAGGTGCTCTTCAAGGATCTATGCGGAAACGGCGCTTAATATACAAAAAGGAGAAGGGGCACTACTGACATAAAAGTCCTTTATTCCCGGGACACCACGCCCCGTTGAGAATAAAGGACTTTTAAATAAGTTGTGCCATGGACCCCTTTTCCTTTTTCCAGTCTTCCAGTTTACTTAACAATAATTAGAAGATTTGCTTAGATGAATTTTTCAATATGTATTTACTTATAACTAGTTTATTCAAAAACTACACAAAATATCCCAAATCCCATCTGAACATATATTTGTAGCTAATATATCAACAAAATAATACCATAAATGTAAACCCGGGTCTCTCCATTATTTTGATTTTGTCACCAAAAATATCATAAATAAAACAAATACCGTCTGTTGGTTCTCAGTGTAGGACATTTCGGTCTTTATCCAAAAAGCTTTGTCAGCAAATGAGGGACTTGGCACGATCATGGGTCTCTTAAGGTGACACCAGTAGGAGTTGACCTCCAACCTTGTCCAACTTTTAGAACTAACCACCAGCCTGGAGACTAGTTCGCAACCTCGCAGAGACTTGAGTCTCCAAGATGTCTCCAAGACATCTCTGCGAAGTCTCCGCGATGTCCCCCGGTCTCCAGGGAGTTGTTGGAGACTTCAAATGAGAATTTGATCCTGGACTTGAAAGTCTCCAACAGGTCTTGGACAGGTCTCAATTCAGCTGTGGAGACTTTGCAGAGACTTATTATGAACGTGACCGGGAAGACATGTCAATGAGGTCTCTGAGACGTCCCCGCAACTGAATTGAGACATCCCCGAGACCTGATGGAGACATGAAAAAGTCTCCAACTAGTCTCTGAAAAATTCAAACATGTTGGAATTTCCCACAACTCCCTGGAGACCACCTGGAGACTAGGAGACTCCGCAGAGACGTCTCGGAGACTCAAATGTACCCCAGGTTTTGAACTAGTCACAATGGGAGGTGAGATAGGCCCTTTTGGCTCTGAGTCTCCGAGAAGTCCCCACCGGTGAGATAGGCCCTTTCGAGGTCAGCTCCTCCTACTGGTTTTGCCTGAAGAGACCCACGGCCATGCCAAGTCCCTCATTTGCTGACAAAGCATTTTGGATAAAGAGCAAAACGTCCTGCACTGCAAGTTCAGAACAGATGAAGACTCTTTGCCTACTATTTGTGGTGCGGAGTTCCTGAGCACTTTGTTTCCAGTTTTTCTCAAATGTTTTCTCTATTCACCTGCCGTGTCTTGCTTTAAAAGGTTTAGTTAGTTAGTTAATTGCGTATCATTGTACAGAACATACACCAAACTTGAGTCACAGGCAAAAACGCGTTTACTAGAAGAGACAAGACACATTTAATATTCACAAAACCCCTCAAAAACACTTACTAAACTTATTGACCTTTTTATTGGACTTATTGATAACTGTGGTTGTTTGTTTTCCAGAATGACCCTGAACATCTCGTACCTGTCCCACACGGAGCAGCTGTCTCTGGACACCTACGAATACATCGACTGTGGCACCAACTCCAGCGTCCCACACCCCATCAGCTCAGACGTCATCAAATGAACCATTTGTGTGTCTGGTATCGAGTATCAATGTGAGAAGCGCCTGCCGCAAACACTACAATGGATTGAAATCGAGATGTTTGCAATCAACTCTATGTGCTTTGATGGGAATTTGACCCATTATTATTTACATTGGAAGAAATTGTCTTTCAATTTGGCTTGGGAAATTGACTGCCTCCTCATGATGAATACTACTCGGCCTGTGATGGTTTTAAAACCAGATGTGGTTGAACCTTTGAACCCGTGACATGTGATCTGGCTTGTAAATATTTGTGTGCACTTGAGCCATCGCCTTCAGCAATGTCTTTTTCTACTTTTTGTTGTAAATGATTGTTAATTTGTCCGTTGTACATTGTATCAAACATTGCATTCATTTTGTATTTGCATATCCTTGTGGCACAGATAAAATTAAGCTGACACTTCTGCAAGAATATCTTTGTCATCTGTGTGAGATTAAAACAAATAGTAATAACATAATACATTCTAACAGCAATAACTATATGGTCCCAACAGGAACAACTAATCACAATTTCAGTTTTTTAAAGGTACACTGCACAACATTTCATCCAATAATTAGAATAAAATACAAGCATGTATTTTATTACAGATCATTATTGAAAAAATCCCTAAAAAATGACCAAACAAACCTGTCTTTGCTGTGAGCGGCTCATCTCCTAAGACCTGACTTGTAACTTTGCTGGGAGCGGGGACGTCTCCGGCTCGTCTCCATGATGCTGATAAAGGCAGCCAAATACAGGATTTAAATAGGTTATGTCCTCATCCAAATCCATTCTTTGATTACTCACTGGAAAAATAGCATTTTCTGTATCGTCATAAGGAGCATGTTTTGAGTTTCAGGCAACAGTATAATCCTAGATGTTACACAGTGTACCTGTAAAAAGGTTCATTGAAATGTGGGTTTGATTCCATCAGCTCACATTTGGACTACTGCGACGCTCTGTACATTGGACTCAGCCGGGCCTCCGTACTGAGATCCAACTCTCACAAACATGACCGCATCGCACCTTTCTTCCACTCCCTGCACTGGCCCAGTTTTGTTCAGAATCCAGTACAAACTTCTGTTGTTCGCCTTCAATTCCATCCACGGCCTCGCACCTGTGTATTTATGTGAGACTCATCACATTCTGCTGGAGTTGTGCCAGGTCTCGGTGCAGGCAGTGGGGTGATCGTGGAGTTCGTGCCATCACAGACCTGCCCCTGTTCAAGGCAAAGCTTAGTTTAGTTTAGTTTATTTATTTGAGCAGTAAACATTATGCTCAAAAGGAGTAGGCTGAAGCAAAAGAGCTTATAAGCACCTACCCCAACATCCATACAATAAAATGTGTCATTTCAGAAACAGTGCAGAATGAACAAAACAACAAAGAAACAACAGCAACTTCTTTCCTGTAAAAGCTTAAAAACTCTTAAAAAACTTAAAAGCTTAAGACTCATCTGTTTAAAATGGCTTTTGACACATAGATTGTGTCAGTTTTTGCTGTAAATATTTGATCATGTGTTTCTCCTTTAATGGCATTTTATGTGTACTTTTTAATCTTACATTATTACCTTCAGAACGTTGGTCAAAAGTGGTTGTTGTTAAGCGCTTTATAAATCAATCAATCAATCAATCAATTTATTTTTGTAACGCCCAATATCATAACAGAAGTCATCTCAAAGGTCGGTATGGACAAAAACAAATCAATATCAGACTCAAGAATGATCCAAAATAAGTCACACACGAATGAAATGTCTCGAAATAAAACTTGATTGATTGATCAGAATAGAATTTATTGGCATTGTCAATTCAAAGACTAGGAGTTTTCTTCCGTGTTCTTCTGATGCAGCAACATGAAACATTAACTTCTAATAATGATAAATAATAAACTATGAAAAAAATATATAAAACTGTAAAGGAAGCATAAAAAATAGAATACAATATATTTTTTTAAACGTCTAATAAAATAGCAATTTAACACAATATAAATGTACATTGGTTGGTTGATTTGAGAGTATTTTGGATCTGAGTGTAGTTGGTGACATCCTAAATATCTTTTCAGCTCCATCCTCGCGGTACAGGGTTCTCAAACTATAAATGACAGACTCCAAAGATACTCAAGACATCAAAGGTTGGGCACCACTGCCCGTACAAGTAATCACCACAAGGTGGAGCTATTCCCTCTCCTCTGACAGCTGGGATAAGGTAAACATCTTTGAATCCATTTAATGTTCTTTTTTTGTTAATAAATCATTTGCTATTAACATATAATTTAGTTTATACCATTATATGTGCAGCCTAAACCCTGTGCTCTTTTTAGTCTGTCGTGGGGCCCTCCATTAGAATTCTCGATATCTGCATGTACTTTTTCTTTTAATTCAACCGACAGTGCCCTATTTCTGCGAGCGCCAAGCGGGGTTCCACTTCCACTCACCTATCCTTTGATCTTTCCACATAAAACACCCCAGTCCTGTACTTTGATGTGCTGCAGTTGCGCGCTCCGCCTGCAGAGGGCGCTTCAAAGGGTCCCCAGCTGATCCTTACGTCACCTCGTCTTCAAACGCTTTTCCTCTCGGCGTCGGCGGCTCCTCTCACACTCAGCAAAGACCCATCCGCCCGGGCTGATGCCGCTGCTGCTGCCCGACTATATCTGAAAAAGAAGGATAACCACGGAATATCGGGAATCTGATCCAAAAATCGAGCTATGGACGCGTTTATTTCGTGTGGATAAGCTTTTACGCAGCGCATTTTGAAGGTAAGACTTTTGGAAACGCAAGAGCAGCCGCGCAGATTGCTTTTCAAATGTGTTTACCTGCTTCTTTACTGACTATTCATGCATCTAAATCTTGTTATTCGCCCAAGCTAAGGCGACTAAATTCAATTTGGTTGCTTTTTTTGGTACTTTACGCGTGGTAGCCCCCTCAAAATATCCAATCGCGAAGAAGCATTTTCCCGAACTCTCCCAGGATCCCCCCATAACAACAAGACGAAGCGCCCCCTCATCTCATTTCAAACCATTGCATTAGTTTAAACTTATTTAACAAACATATATGCAGACATAAACAATGGCCCGTGCCCCCCAAAGAGACAGCCGTGCACAGTTAGATGGCTATCACGATGTCAACAACAACGGGATTATAATACTGCAGTAGCGTGTAGTTGAAGTACTCGCCACTGCACTGCACAGACTGTCAGGTTTAGAGGATAAGAGGATTAGCCCAGGATCAAATACGAATAGATAACCCGAGCAGGACACCCAATTAACTGCAGGAGAGCTCCATGATGTTCATATCTTTAGTTATTCTCAGGGAAATAACGTTAAAGGCTAAAAATCCAAGCATTTTAATAAATCTGATGTTTGTGTTTGGATAGGGGGAATTTAGGTTCAAGTTTTGCAGGATTATATTAACAGTTGACTAAAAATAACATGACAAGTAGGTTCCCACTGGGTGACAGCTTATAGGCCTATATTAGATGCGTTTTGCAATTTATAGCCTATGAAAACTATTGCGTGTATTGACTGGTGAAGCTTTGTGACCCACTTCAACGTGTCATGACAAGTCGTGACCCAAAAAATGTCTAAATTGACCATAAAATAACCAGTTTGTTCATTTATTTGTGTACTTAACATCAAAATGTGGTATTTCTTTGCAGATTTTAGTTGATTTTAAGCACTCATTATACTTCATCCTATCAAAAATGACCAAAAGAACCAGTTGAGAACCACTGAACTGTAAGGCAGCGTGATTTGCGATATTGGAGTCTCAATGCAATAACCATATGAATATTGTTTTTTCCATAAACGTCCAAATTTGTGGGCAATTTGGGGCTAAACATTGAACTAAATCTTGGGAAAACCATGACTTAAACAGATCTTTTGCACATTTAGGTTTTAGTTTAGACTGTGTTGACAAAAAACGTGTAAAAATTCTCAGTCAGATGGAAGATCTCAGTGATTTTGCGACATATTGTGGCTTCTTGCGACATGGATAATACTGAGATGAACCAAATCTGGTGCCGCTTAATAGAATCACTATATAGTTAAAATAATGGTGTAACGTTGGGCATCAAGCCCAGAAGCATCTAGCCTAAGTAAACGGTCTGCTAAACCCTAAATTGCTAGCTTAGTCAATGCCCCTTATATTCAAACGCTGTCTGTTATCTAAAAGTAAACATTGATTCACAGGGTGGTGTTAGATAATCACAGCTCTTGTCAGTATTTTCCTAAAGCTATCTATCATTTCTTAATACCGTCTTTGTGCTCTTCCTGTCACACCAAATTGCCAATGTGTGAAGCCATTGTTTGCTAATTATACGCTAACTTGTGCTATGTGTGTTTTTTTATTAAGGGCTCCAGACCATCCGCTCCACATCTGATCTCATCTTGCCTAAAGCGGAGGTGAAAAATGGGGAACCAGCTCACCGACATCGCTCCGGGAACGCCCTCGTTTTTGCCGAATTTCCAATCGCTTCACATAGTGGTCATCGGGTTGGACTCGGCGGGGAAAACCTCGCTGCTGTATAGACTCAAGCTTAAGGAGTTCGTAAAGACTATCCCGACTAAAGGCTTCAACACGGAGAAGATCAAAGTGGCGGTGGGGACGTCGCGGGCCATCAACTTCCAAGTCTGGGACGTGGGCGGCCAGGAGAAGCTGCGGCCCCTGTGGAAGTCCTACACCAGGCGCACGGACGGGATAGTCTTCGTGGTGGACTCGACGGAGCTGGAGCGAATGGAGGAGGCCCGGGTGGAGCTGCACAAGATCACGCGCACCTCGGAGAACCAGGGCGTGCCGGTGCTGATCCTGGCCAACAAGCAGGACCAGGACTCGGCGCTGTCCGCGACCGAGGTGGAGAAAACGCTGGCCGTCCACGAACTCACCATGTACACTTTGCACCACGTCCAGGGCTGCAGCGCCGTGGACGGGCAGGGCCTCCAGAGCGGACTCGAAAAGCTGTACGAAATGATCCTGAAGAGGAAGAAAATGGTCAAGCACAACAAAACCAGGAAGAGATGAAGGACGACACATGCTTGTTTGCACGGTTTGGGTTCTACCTTGGGACATTTATCCACCGCTTCCAATCTTAATGGTCTGTGTAATGAGAGAACAATCTGTGCCAACTAAACTGCGCTCAACCTTCAGGGCAGAGAGAATGGATTTGGCCATAAGAGCCGAGGCTGTATTGAACACTAATACAGAAGCTTGGCTCGTAATGTAATAGCTACAGATTGAAGGAACTCTTTCGAAGCAATTAGTCTTCACTAAGTGCTTGAAGATTTTTTCACTTGACATTTTGCAAGTAGATGTTTAAAGGATATTTATGCTACAATGTCTTTATATTCACATCATCTTTTCTATAACAATTGCCATAGCCAATCACCATTTATAATCTATATCCAAGCTTGGGACTGGCACAAACGTTACATGGACATGTGATCCTACTGTCTTAAATATTGCTATGACAATATTATTAGGATTTACCAAAAAATTTATCCATTCAAGCAATTTGACTAAAAGTAGATTTTAAATCAGGAAAATCATGACTAAAACTGAACTTTCGCACATTTTACGTTGCCATACCCTTTTGGTTTACGGTGTGCTGGCAAAACTGTGAAAACCTCACTGATTTTGGTATATACTGTACTGTGACTTCCTGCGATATAGCCTGGCCTTAGCCATCCATAGACTCCGGTCAATTATCATTCCCCTACATGTTACGTCTGGGTCTGATCGGAAGAACTTCATCCGAGCCTTTCAGCGTCTCCAATTGTTCACCCCTCCCACCTGATAACGGAGCTCAATGTGAAGATCCAGACCCTCTGTGCGAAATGAGTGCGAGGGTATGGTAAGACCAGGCTACCTTCGATATGGAAATTGTGACACCTATTATTGCAATGATTATAATTTGGTTGTTCGTTGTGTTGCCATATCTTATTCCTATCAAGATTTTTCCACAACAAATCATCTGCCTCTGGTATATATTTATTCCGATGCCCTCCTTATATTTGGGCTTCGAACTTGCACAATGAGTATGCAGCTTTTCATCCCTCGTGCCCGGACTCTTGTGTTCCTTTACGGGTTCTCTCGAGCGAATGACCTGCCCCCTATAATAGTGTGCCGTGATCTGCGTAGTAAGTTGGCATGTATAGGTGCCATCCTTATCCAGGCTTTGGACAAGCACAAAGTTTGACCCCGCGAATGGACTGTTTTGTTATCTCTCTTCACACGCTTGCACAAAATTGAACCCACTATGGTCGTACGGTGATACGGATGTGACCCTGCAAAGGCTTTCCCGCAGTTGGTGTTGGGTTTGGAAGATGCTCTATATTGTAAATGATGAATTGTCAAAGGAAGGACGGCAGATGGTAGTTTTAAAATGATTCCTGAATACAATACTGTTTATTGCCACAAAGCTTTAGTACAACAAATGTGTTTATGACGACTGTACATTTTTGTAACACTTGAAACCTATAATAAAACAAAGCACTGTATTTAAAATGGATGTATTTGGAGTTCTTAGTTCTGAAAGATGTAAATGTTGTAGATTGACAAAGTTGCATGGTGGAACCTTTTATGAGAGGGGAAAAAAACCTTGGTATCTATCCCCTGTATGGGTGGTTAGATGGAACCTGTCATGGAACTTTCCATTACAGCTGCCTTTATGATGCTTTTTAGGGTGACTGGTAGATTTTCACCGCATTGCCATGGAGAATGAGAAAACCTACCAGGAACCCTATAAAAAATTGATCCTGGAGTGTGAGACACCACCGTGAAGGAAAGTAGAGGCGCCATCTCACCACCCACACAGCCACTGGGTCACTAAAAGGTCAAATAGTGAACTTTTCTTTGCATAAAGCACATTTAACATAAATCAACTACATGCTGATTGACAACTCTCTTTAGTTTATACTTTGACCAAATGATTTGCACCTAGTTCTGAGCATTTTAGTTTGAGGTAATCTCAAATTTCTGCTGTTCTTCTTTACTGTTTGCACAATTATATATAAGTAAAATAGTAAAAATGAACACAGTTTTCAGAAATCTATGGTACACTTGTTTAAAATATGTTTAATTGTGTTTGATAGAACCTAGAATTTCATTATGTGGGTCATTATGATTGCTCTGGTCCAAGTTAATTTGTTTGCAGGACGGAAAAGTTGAGGTTAAGGTGAACTTTATCGCCACTGCCATCCGTTGGGAGCAGTACAGTGGGGACCCATCTCCCAAGCTAATGGTTAGAATCACCTGGTTGGGGGATTTAACCTATTGTGTATGTTTTGGGTTGGTGGAGGAAACCCATCCAGACACGGGGAGAAACATGCAAACTCCAGAAAGGCTTGCACCGTCCGGGAATCGAACCCAGGACCTTCTTGCTGTCAGGTAAGAGTGCTATCCGCAGCCACCGTGCCACCAGTGTCAGTATGGTCTGGGTTTAGTCCTGGTTTAGTTTTTTTGTATAGTATTTGTTAAAGCTGTATAGAGACTTGTAAAAGTAATGAGCAGATAACAGAAGATTTACCTTTTTTCTTTCTGATGCAACAGACGACTCTAGACCATAAATAGTCCATAACTATGAAATATGGGGGGGGCACTCCCTCCAAGCGGACTCTAAACCTTGTCTTTTAACGCATCACACAGCGTAGGACGCAAACATCGCCCACATGTTCAATGGTTAAGGAAGTTGGAGGCGGGGCTTGTTGAGTGGGGGCTACTGCCCTCTCCCAACTGGCCCATTCTACCTCCTGTTTTTAATGCACTACACTATATAGGGCTGACATACATAATATTGATAAAATAAATAACTACACATTGATGTAGCAATGGTAATGACAACACGATCATAAAATGTTACTGACATGTTTATTGTGCCTTAAAAGATGACTATTTATAAGTGTCAATTATAATTAAGAGAAATGTAAGTCTGACTGTAAATGGACTGATGTGACTGTAAATCTGTAAACCGTAAAAGAAACCAAGAAAAGAAATTGTAAGAAACGGTAAAAAGGGGTAGGAAACATAAGTTTTACTTCCACCTACTCCTTTTCGAATTTTTTCTTTTCGAATCTTTATTTTCTTATTGTACTGTACATAATAGAAATAATTCGAAATAAAGACTACAAACAAGTACTGGTGCAGGCTTGGGTTAACCCCTGGATTAAGTCTGATTTAGACTTGGTTTAGTCCTGGATACATGATGGGCCTGAACCATTTAGTCCCACCACACTTTATTACACATTTTTAGTGCATTGTTTTATTCCTTTGAACCTGGACTAGTCCTGATTTTCTTTCTTTGTCACACATCTGCTCTCTTTTTTTGTCAGGTATCACCACAGTGAACCAGCTCCTTTACGTTTCAGCTGACTTTTTCTTCACGTTGGATGCCCTCCCTGTCGCCACTTTACCGACACATTGTGGAGTGGACAATGGGCTCGAACAACGAGCTCGAACCTGCGACCTTCTGGTTTAGGTTCATTATTTCTTCGGAGTCTGAGGTCGTGTTTGGCGTTAAGGGGTTTTAATCTGAGGCTGAACGTAATTACCTTTTTGTGTTTCTGTCCGCCTCAGCCCACCCCCCAAACACACCCACACATAAGCACAAAACACTCCATTTGTTTTGATTGCCGCCTCCCGCTCTGCCAGCTGCTAACAGCCTAATTACATCAATTAGTGGTGAAAAGGTTAAGAGGTGACACAAGTTTGTCTAACTTGAATCCAAAGACCTTTTTAAAAGCCTGCCCGGGGAGTTGTCATTCATTTCAGATAATTGTGCTGAATGGATAGGTAAGAACTGTAACATGTTCAATGCTGAAGCATCGAGACAATTATAAGAACGGGTCTGAACAAAGAGAAGTATAATAAATACTAAAACTGCAGATCGTATCTACTCTAATTGTGTTGGACATTGAACTAAAACATCAATTTAAGAAATATAATGATCCAAAAAACGAATTTAAATATAAGCATTTATCATTTTTTGTTATTACAGGTGACTCCAGTAAAACTAAAGTTGAATCAATTTGATCCATAACAAGTAATTCTGATGCACTAAAATAGATCTGGTCATTAAAAACACAGCTACACAAAAAAATGACAAGCATACAATTAATTTTGTCAGTGGTACTTCTCTGTATATGTCTTTACTGTGAGCTGCCACCCCTCTTTTAATTTCACCTTTATTTAATAAGCAAAGAACTCAGAGAGAGGAACCTATTGTACATATTTTCAGTGGCAGGGGAAACCAAAACATCGACACAAACACCGGGAGAACATGTCCCACACAAAAAGAGCCTCATATGATCCAGGATTGAATAAATATGAGGGGGGGGGGGGTGTATTGCAAATTTTCCATCATTTTATGTCATATTCATGTGTAATTATTGCCAAAATATTGAAAAATCCCTTTGCAAAAGCCTTCAAAAATATTGTTACGTACCAGACTGGAAAGTTTGGAATCTGTAGGAGCTACTAAAGTGAAGATGTTTGGCGAAAATGGTCATTGAAGTTACAATTTCCCATATACTGTAGCTCTATTATACTTTATTGTGGAGATGAGGTCATTTTCTTGCTTCCAGGTGGAAATGTAAGAGACCAAACTGGCCCAAAAGCTGATTTTAGTTTTAGCTTTGCCTTAATTTCTCCAAAAATGAATTGCAAAACATTGTATACGCATTTTAAGAAGTATTTTCACCCCTTGCATAATGCATTTCTATACATGCGCTTTTAATCCATAAGCTGACGCACTAAAACCGGAGCAGCCTGCCACTCACAACTCACATTACGCAACAAACATCACGCTCCAATCATCTTTTCGCACATATTTGACCTTATTTGTGTGAGATCCGTTACTTAAGACGTCCTCCGCTGTGAGCCGAGTCCGCGGCGATCACAATGGCGCCACTTGACTCCTTGCGCGACCTACCTGTCCGCGGTATTCATGAAGCGCAGAGGGCTCATTAAAAAGTTGCTAGTTTCAAGGGTGTCTTTTGCAATATCATCTTGACACAGCAGCTGGGCTCTGAATAAATTTGCATGGCGATGCGCTGATTGCGAGAGACAACGTGCTCGGCGGGGCCTGTGGCGCCAGCAGTCGACCAGTAAATTACCTGTTTTATTTTGGTCTCTGCAAAATAACACTGCTTTGGCGTTTCAGATTGTGCAGCCGTTGCCCCTCCGAATGTAACACTGTCGAAATTTGGCATGTAACCCCTTGTGGCTGAATTAATAGATCTAGGAATAAGCGTGAGCTGTGTCAAGTTTTACATCAGATTTAAAAATGAGATGAAATACAGCAAAGTACCACTTCTTTCTAAATTTTTGTTTATATTAGTGTTGATAGATTTACGTTTTGTTTGTGGTAAGTCCTAGAACCGATCTGCATGGTTGTCTTTATGTGATGTATGATGCTATCCACCTTATTCTGCCCCGCCCACTTTTGTTTTTTGCACTCCTGTTTTTATTAGCACTTCCTGTGAGCTGAGATAAATAAAAAGGGAATCAACAAAAATCTTGTAAAAAAGCTTAAAGTAAATAAGTTTGTGTGGCTCAGGTTTAGTTTCAGAGGATGGACGACATGAAAAAAGTCACCTAAAATATTTTTTTTGTGATATTATCTCTGCCTTTTTGTTGTGACTCTAATTGGCTAATTGTCTGTGAGAAACTCTAAAGGACCAAAGCTGATGGATATATTCACACAGAGGTTTGTTGTAAATGTTACATGTTTCACCAAAAACAAAAATCAAAGCCAATATCAGCTCAAGTCAGACCTGCAGTTTGACCAGAAATACAAAATGGTGGCCCCCATGGCAACGTCCTGAATAAGGTGGATAGAGCATCGCAGTTCCGTCTGCACACGCACGCGCCTCGGTGCGGGAAGTTATAATCCCATTAAAAAATTGCATAGACTTTTCGAAAAAAATGAATATCAAATGTTTAAAAGAACGATAGCAGCTAATGAGCTACGTGGAGACTTATGGGCATAAAACACACAATAATAAACAAAAATTGTATCCAAAACTTTATAAACCAAAAAGTTATAAAAATATTTCGCCCTGTTTTCAAGTATTGGGTATTTTCTTGCTTGTAAACTATCCG
>OMNZ01024326.1:5018-21983 GCA_900303255.1 Lesueurigobius sanzi | reverse complement strand
AAGGTCAAAACCAGGAAAAAACTAGAACAAAACCAGGACAAAACTAGGAATAAACCAGAACAAAACCAGGTCAAAACCAGGAGAAAACTAGGTCTAAACCAGGAGAAAACTAGGTCTAAACCAGGAGGAAACTAGGACTAAACCAGGAGAAAACTAGGACTAAACCAGGAGAAAACTAGGTCTAAACCAGGAGAAAACTAGGACTAAACCAGGAGAAAACTAGGACTAAACCAGGAGAAAACTAGGACTAAAATCAGACAATAGACTGAATCTGGATTAAACCAGAACTACCCCAAGAAGTAAACTGGACTAAAGCGGAGAAAACTAGGTCTAAACCAGGACTAAACCAGGAGAAATCTGGATTAAACCAGAACTACCCCAAGAAGTAAACTGGACTAAAGCAGAGACTGAAGTCAAGCTCTAAACCAGGACCAAACTAAAAAGAACTAAACCAGGGACAGGATGAAATAATGATTACCCAGGACTAAACCAAAGGACTAAACCAAGGACTAAACTAGGTCTAAAATCAGACAATATCACAAACTGAATCTGGACTAAACCAGGACTAAACCCAGGACTAAACCAAGTCTAAACTGGGTCTAAACCCAAAGACTCAATCGGAAATAAACTAAGAGAAAACTGGGTCTAAATCGGGTCTAAACCTGGACAATATCAC
Source organism: Lesueurigobius sanzi (assembly GCA_900303255.1). Taxonomy (NCBI): domain Eukaryota; kingdom Metazoa; phylum Chordata; class Actinopteri; order Gobiiformes; family Gobiidae; genus Lesueurigobius; species Lesueurigobius sanzi. Next base: position 21,307 of record OMNZ01024326.1, on the reverse strand, counting down.
AGGTCTTAACCAAGACTAAACCACTACAACACCAGGTCTAAATCCAAGAAGAAGCAGATGGCTTTAGTCGCCTTTAAAAGACAATTTACACATGAATTGTGATAAAATCGAAATTGTGATTTAAACTTAAGAAAATCGTGATAAGATGTTTTGGCCATATCACCCAGCCCTATTCAAAAGGCAATAAATCAGGCTAGGAATTTATTATTGAAAAACCCCTCTGAACAAACCTTCAAACTATTAAGACTTGAAAGGTTGGAGTCTGTAGGAGCTACTAAAGTGGAGATGTTGTCGCCACGATGTGAGAAAAATGTACATTTTCCCATATAGTTCGGTAGAGAAATGTTGAATCAGTGCAATAGTTACACTCCTTATTGTAACGATTAGGGAATTGATCTTGAAAATTGCATGTTATCATTCTCACCATGATTCTCAAGATGTGAGTGGAAGAGCCCTTTACTTTGAATGCACAATGTGACATCCTACTGTAAGAACACAAGCCGAGACTTTCCATGCATAATTTAGATTGTGCAGAAAATGCGCATACTGTTCCACCATTGGCTGTTTTCTTTACATAGGAACAATTTCTCCGTCGACCACTTTCATAAATGCTCTCCTCTTTGTGGGAGTCTCGACTTGAGGCGTGCGGTCCAAAAAAACCAGGCAACATCCAGCGTCGGCCATTAACGCTCCTCCTCGTGCACTTCTGAAAACAGCAAAAGATCTCTCCGACTCTGCGCCTGGCCCCGGATCAAGAGAACATTAGTACTCCACTTTATTTATTTATATATTGTGGTGGTGAGTTGTGCGAGACCGTGCCGTATGTGTGTCCCCGGCGCGCTGAGACGTAATGGTGTGTGTATATGCGCGCGAAGCCACAGAGATATTTCAATTTCTTTCAGAATATTAAATAAACATGGAGAGCAGCAGCCTCACAGTGCCAGTGGCTTTAGGGGGTTGGCTCGAGGGTGGTGCTGCTGGCGGTGAGAAGAGGGAGGAGGAGGGAGAGGGGGTGCGAGGGTTAGGCCGCTCATGGTCAGGGCCCCCACCGGACACACTGGCGCCTCGTACTGGAGGACTTCAGAACCACCACACTCCTCCACCAAAACCCTGCCAGCCCTGCACACAGCAACACCACATCTCTTTCTCTCCCCCTCTCTCTTCCTCTCTCTTTCTTTCTCTCTATCTCTCCTCCTCTTTCTCTCTCTCTCGCTCTTCAACATGATCGAAATCACATTTTTAGTGGTCAGAAGTAGCAAATTGTAATGTAATAACCATAATGCTCTCTGAAAACAACAACATAGTCTGGATTTATCATGTAGAAAACCTTGTACAGTATTTTAGACCAATGCCTCTCAACTGGTGTGGCATTGGGACTAGAGGTGATAATGTTTTTCGGTGCTAATGGTATTGAAATAAAAGGTACTGAAAACTGGTCCAGAAAAATATTTTCATTAAGAGCAAGTTTTGAGGCCTGGTGACCCGCCAGGCATCACTAAAGAAAGTTACTTGGTTGTTTCAGCTCAAATACCCAGCCCTAGTTGGGACCCACCACCTCCACCATCCAATGATCCCAAGCCTTGACCCATATAAAAACAACGAATGATAATAAACTGGAAAATATCGTTAAGAGAAGCTAAATTGGTCATTGAGATGAAAGACTGTACAAAGTGGATTAGCGTATCCTGAATGAAGTCCGTTAGCATATGCTCCCAGCTCTTATATGACTTTCCATTAAAGCTTTTCCGGCCCATTTTAAGTCATTATTAGACAAAGGCTTGTCATTCTTACCTCCACATGTTGAGCTTAATACACGCTACATGATTCTATTTGTTTTCCTCTAGCTATTTTCATATTTTCATTCTATGGGCACCATTAGTTTAATACACCTCTATATGGGCACCATTAGTTTAATACACCTCTATATGGGCACCATTAGTTTAACACACCTCTATATGGGCACCATAAATTTAATACACCTCTATATGGACACCATTAGTTTAACACACCTCTATCAAGACGGTGCTGGATTTCTTGCCGTTCGCTGTAGCAGACCCTCATCAATGGTGGCAATGGCATCAGAAATCTTTTGCTTCAAGTCAGTAATGTCCCGTATCTTTGTTCGATACACCATATCTTTAACATAACCCCATCGAAAGACGTCCAAGGGAGTGATATCTGGTGAACGTGGGCCTGGAAATGTTTGATTGAGGAACTGACGAACATGCAGACACAAATGTCCCCAATTTCAATGTGATTACAAACTTTGATGGACACTGATTACAATAGAGCAAAATCTGATATCAGCTGCCTTTTGTAATACATTTTTTCAATGGTAAAGCGAGTTTATGGACACCCTGTATACATACACATCTCGCTCTAGTGTTAATGCTTCTGATCTTGTTTTAAATGTATGCACCGAATTGATTTTGAAACATACAGTAAATGTCAGATCTAATAGCAATCCACGTTGGAGGAATGGCAATTTATTTTTCCCCCAATATCTTTCAGCAAATCTGCTAATACAGTGTCAGATCTTCTCGCATTTTTTTTGCATGTGCAACTTTGTCAGTGCAGCCTTTTAAAAATCTCCTCCCTGTGAAATGTTCCAAGGAGGCACTTAGTGGCTTGAGCTAAAAGAGAGAATGGTTTTCGGCAGCGTGTCAGTCAGAATGACACTGAGGTAGAGTTGTTCCACAGGGAAAACGCAATTTATGAACCTACGTTTAACTTGCAGATCCATCAAGGTGCTTTTTATTTCTTCTAATAAGTTTATGTAAGCATTCAACTCAAATGCAAATACAGTAAGTGGCATTTTTCTTGAGGACATGATGTGTTTTTAAACAGCATCCACAATATTCCTACAAGTAAATTTGAAAAGCTGGCCCTGCTTAATATTCTACGCAATCTTGTGCTCCTTTTACGGTCCTTTATGCCTGTTTCACACTTTTGGATACCTTAGCATTTATTTTATGATTGAGAACAATGGATTGGATCTATATTTTCTTGTATGGTAATACACAATAACTGAAGTGGATGTGTCGCACAAGCAATTTTTTTTTAACTTAATTTTCCCCTGGAAGTAATTTGTCATCCGGAGGCCATTAAATGGGAAGCATATTATCTTTGTAAAGAGGCACACAGTCACCCACACGACTCCCTCAGCTCCTATAAACAAAATGGGCTCATTTAGTGGTGCTCTTGGTGCATGGCACAATATAGGAGGAGTCCCTTTTAAACTTTAAAGACATTTGTAACTTAAAAAAGACTTAGCCTTACTGTAAAATAGTGCATTAGAACATCAAAATGGCAGCACTTAAAGGGCTGATGATGCCATTCTCATAAAGCAGAGTTTGTTTGTGAAGCTGAGAGGGTGGTCTAACCTCCTTCACCACTGTAATAATGGCTGCAATCATATGGTGAAGAGAGAAAGGAAGTATGAGGATGTGTTATCTGGCTGTCGAGCACACAATGCCTTGAATAGGACATTGCATCATTTTGAACAGATTTTTCATAGGCATGCGGCGGCTCCACATTGACACTAATGCCTGGTCTTCAGTTTGATTCCTATGTGGTGTATGGAGATGCATGTTGGGTGGGTTTAGGTTTTCTCAGATAATATGGTTTACCTCATTCACCGAAACCATGCACAATGATAACGCTCCAAACAATCTAGACAGCTTTTCTGCTACATAATCCGAATCTGTTGTCAGAAATATTTGACCCTACATTAGGTGCACTATGTAACTTTTTGTGTGATAAAACAAAAAACTGCATATTTGACCTATTAGTGGCCCAGTGGCTGTATGGGCAGCATGGCAACTTTACACCATCACAGCGGCCTCTATGATGCTTTAGGATGAATGGGCCTCATTCACGAAACAAACTTACGAACAAATTTGTTCTTAAGGCCGACTTAAGAACATTTTGGGCATTCACAAAATTTGTTCTTAGCTGAAAGAGCTCTTCTGGAAGAACAAATCCTAAGAACAGTCAGGAGGACTCTTACGTACAAAAAAATCATTTCTCTTTAAGAACAGGTTTGTCTTCTTAAGAACGCTTCGTGAGTCAGACTTAAGTTTTTCTAAAGTTTCTCCTAAGTTGTACCTAAGAACTTTTTCTTAAGAAAATATTCATGAATGAGGCCCAATGTTTTTAGGAAAACCCTAAAAACATTGATCCTGGAGTGTCATAGAAGCCGATGTGATGGAAACAGAGGGTACCACCATGCTGCCCACACAGCCACTGGGCCACTAAAAGGTCAGATACACACCGATATCAAGTTTTGTGTTGTTTTTTTTCGCACAAAAATTTAAGTCTTTGCGCCAGGCTCATGTCTTTGATCACTGCACCACATGATGAATTCATATTTGCAGTGAAAAGCCCCAGCTATCAAACGCCTGAACGCATGTATGAGGTTGAATCGATAAGATCTGATTTCTAGAATAGAAAAAGGATGCATTCACCGAAGCACGTCCCCGTTTCCTCCTCTGATGACTACAGTGGCGATGTGGCAGGATAAGCATCACAGACATGCAGTGTTTTCCTTTGCCTGACCCTTCCACCCCTCTTATCTGTGTTTAAAGGCTGACCCCCCGTGCTGTCAGGTCATGTTATGGTTCACCCCTGGTCCACTTTACCTTGCCTCTTTGCTGAAAACCACTGTCCCGTTGTTGCATGCGCTGGTTGTTGAGCCCCGAGGCGTCTTGACATTCTTCTCCCCCCACACGGTCACACCTGCAGACACCTGTGCTTTTGTCCTGCTCCCCCAAACCTGCCTCAGGCCATGTGCTTCACCACGGTCACCTTCCATATACAGCAGAGAATCGCATCTGAAACACTATAGCCCGTGTTTGTTGCTGGTACTGTAGCGTCAGCACCTTTGAGCACAGGGAGAAAAAAATGTATAAATATTCTGTCGTGTGAGCTCGTAATTAAGATTATAAAACAAGAAATATTCATGAAACTTTATACGGTTGCAATTTTTAGGTGGCACTTAGAAAATTACAGAGGTTGTGATTTTTAAAGCCTAGAATTCTCTCCATCAAAATTGAGATTTTCACAAACTGTGGATGAATGTGAGGTAAATGTATATGAATGAGTGCACCTCTTTTAACCGCCTTCCCGTTTGTGTTGTGTCATTTCTGTTCCATGTGGTGCCAGTGCTGACAGCATCAAATGGATAGGGATTTTCTTTGAGTAACACACTTTTATAGTCAACCGTCTGCTGGACACCTGTGTGAGGACTAATTAGTCTCATCTGTGGTTGAATTCTTCTGAAATCAGGCATTTGTAGTTTTAGTTTTGTTATTTGAATTTTAGTGGTGTACTAATTACTACATGAGCCTAATTTCTTATCTTCAGTGTACATAATAGATGTTTATACAGTTTATTGCTAAGACGCTAAGAGACATTTATTCTAGTTTTATTTTTTACCCCCCTTGTGTGTTCTTAAGAAATAAATCTCTCCATTGTGCGATCAATAAAGTCTTATCTTATCTTGAGTAAAACTGAAAATTAGGTTCTCTAAGTTACAGTTGTTGCCAAAAGTTTAGGTAAGTGGTTATGTGAAGCCATTTATTGCCAAAGAACTGAGTTTACTCTTTTGAAATCATAATGAAACAGAAACTACTCAAATGTCCCTGATGTAACGTTTACATGACCTTCAACAACTGCCAGGAAAACTGTTCAGGAGAAAAGAAAAACTCACTTCAGCTGAAATACGAGACTCTCTGCAAAAATTGGGCTCTGTTTGTTTGAAGATGCACAATATGTAAACTTTTCATCAGGGACATTTGGATAGTTTCTAGTTGAAAGCCGTAAACAAACAGTTTTTTGACAACAAATGGCTTCACGCAACCACTAACCATGAGTGAAATAAAGGTTTTTATCATTCATATTCTATGAAATGCATAAGTTTTACATACCCTGACCTTCTGCCTGGGTGTTTAAACTTTTGAGCACAACTGTATACCTTACTTTCACGCTATAGGTTAGCCAGATGTTATATTAACTTAGTCTTGTCAACATTTTAGAGAGTGGTTCTGTTTTCAGGTTTAAAAGTTTCTTTTTAAGGGAGGTGTACTCGTTTATGCTGTGGACTGTAGTAAGTTTATACTGTATGCTTTTTGTATTCTTTTTACACAACAACTTAGTTCTTTTAGTTTTAGTTGAGCAATGTATTTCAAACCTGCGAACAGTACCACATACATGACACAACAATACCAATACAGTATAATTGCAACAGATGCATGGTTTGTGCCCAAGACAAATTCCTCCTCGGGGACAATTACGTTTCTATTGTGTTCTACAATATCCTATCTCTCTGGGGTTTTATTATGTTAAAAAACAGTGCAATATTAACTGATGAACTATTTGAGACTAGTTCATCAGTTAATATTAATCACAAAATGTACATAAGGAACATACAATTTATTGAGAGATGTTAAGAGACATTTCTTCTACCTGTTGCAATTTATTTCCTGACATTTTGCGCCCCCCTGTGTGATCTTAAGAGCTGTTGTAACGAGTAAATCTCTCCACTGTGAGATCAATACAGTCTTATCTTACAAACTTGTGGTGCGTATATATTATAGGACCTTTATGCAATTATTTGTTTTGCTAAACCCAGCTCAAGGCCCTGTTTTGAATTTACCTGACATTCTAGATTAGTCCTGGACATGTGAGGATAGTGATGGCTCTCCGCGATGGGACAGTGAGTGAGGGGTGCAAAGGCCCACATGGAACCCATTGTCCGAGCGTATTTTTTCTTTTCTATTGTCTTATTTGAAGCAAGACTTAACGTTTCCTCGCTTCCTAAATAAAAGAAGTAAAAATAAATCCAAAGGCCGTGTCACCACAAGTGCGGAGGGAACCAGTAGCAGTTTTTGGTGCTTTTGAAAGCCGCTGACCGTCTTCACAAACCCCCCAACCCCACCCGGACACACCCAAACCAGCCCCTGCTCCTCCTGTGGGGCTTTTATGTTGTGGAGTGGACCGTGCGCCCACTTCAGACCACCATAAACATGTCGGTGCCTGATGACAGAGCGGGCCTAGGGACGTTTTATATAAATTGACCTCAACTACAGCTCATTAGAAGCCCTAAATTGGAACCATGCAGCCCAGGACGTGTAAACTCTAGATATCCACTGCGCGAGTCTCATCTGCAAGTCGTCTGCACATTTGTCATTGTTAGGAATCCCGTTTCGGAGCTCATTTCATATGCTGATTTGTCGTTTTTAGTCTTTCGAGCTAGATTAGGTCACTTGTTCTGGGACGCTTCCACCTTGTTTCAATACATTTTTAGTATTTGCGAATGTGGTAAGAACAGCGGTCTTGTCCTATTAGCAGTTTTATTTTCTTGTTTGACGCGAGATTACTTCATAATCCGTCAGAAATATCATAAAACAAGCCAGATAATCTAGATGACGATGGTAAATATGTCTAATCTAGTCAATACTTCTCAAAACATGATGAATGCTCTGATATGTATGTTTGATTTTTAGTTTTTGTAGTGATTGACAAAATGTGACTCTGAGCGTCTATAACCAAGGCTCTAAACTTTGGCTGAATCAGGGCTAATAACAGGGCTAATAAAGAACTAAGGACTAACCCAAAAGAGGACAAAAACACCAATTGAGTGATCTTTAAATTTAACAATTACCAGAAAGTATCACCTAGAGCAGCCCGGGTACCACTCTTTGAGAACCTATGCTCCATTTTTGTTTTGTTTGTATGTTATTCTAACCACTTTTGAACTCTAAATATAACCTTTCCTTTGCTTTTATTTTGATGAGACTGCCTATTTCAGTACACAGAAACCAGGTGAGAAGAAGGAAATTGAAAAGGGATACATTGACCCAAGGTGGATTTGAACATTGTGGCGCTGGCGTTTGTGATAACATTTTGCAACATGAACAATGGTCATGGCTTTGAAGTTGCTCTTGCTGAACCTTATTCACTCTTGACTGTCACTAAGCAGTAAATGGGTTTAAAATGTGTGCCTCCTTATGGCCTAAGCAGAAGAAATGAAACACAATTAGATGGATTGGAAAGAATCGTGGGAAACGTGCAAAAATGCTCCCCCAACAATTGTCTTTCTTTCTTTCTTTCTTTCTCATTTGCAGTTAGCTTCTCTCTGGACATCTGTTGCGGACACTGTTTTTCCTAAGGCTATCTTGCCTTTAATGCCGTGTGGTCAGTCCACCCTTTTCAAGTATTTTTATTGGTCTGAAACGGCCCAAATGACCTGAAACTCTGCTGAAAGTCGAGCGAGACCGTGATTTTTTTTTTTTCTGAACTTGCGAATTGTAGATGACAAGTGCATTTCCACCAGTGGAGCATATAAAGCTGTTGGGTTTTCTGCCCCCGGCCCCTCCCTTATTCTTTAATTGCGGCCCTTTGTTTGACCGCTTCCCTCAATAGACAATGCATGGACATCTTCCCTGTCCTAATCTCTCCTCTCCACTGAGCATCGTAATTACCCCTGCCATACAGGTGAGTGTCACTACAGTGGATCCCATTGTGCTGAGTTGAGACCTCACTTGAGTGGATGGCTTTGTTTGTGCTGCCGGAGAGAATGAAACTATTTGCTTGTGACGTGGAAGTATGAAAAGAAGTGAGAAACGAGGTGTGGAGTGCTTTCAAAAGTCTATGCTAAACCAATGTTAATAAACCGATATGACAAACACAAGAAAATGCATTTAAAATATATTTACTTTTAAAAGCACCAAATATTTGTGATTGCTCATCACGACTAACAAGTACACCCTTAGTTTCTCATGCACTTTGAATATTTACAGAGAAAATTATACCACAGATATTTTTAAAACGTATTTAAATTCAATTTGATTCCTAGGTAAGCAAAATAGACATCTTTGTTGTCAAAAGTTTATCAGAAAGGCACTAAAGGTAGAAAAGTTACATCTACAAATCAACAACATGGACAGTATAGTCTGTACACAAAGAAGGCCTTATTACTGTTTAAGCACATGTAACATCAAGATCTATAAATAAAGCTTAGAACATAGACCCAACACAGCCATTTGACAAATAAATAAAACTTCTTAATTTAGTGTGAGTTTTACTATTGGGCAGCATCATCCTGCATTTGCTAAGGCTAAGGCTGCAAAAAACATATAATTTAAAACATAAATTAGATTTGTATCATACGTAAATGTGAAATTAAATAAGCAAAGGAAACAATGTAAAATCATGAAATCCAAAAAGACAAAAACATTTGTAGTTAGCACTGGGCACATGTACAGTTGTACAGTATCAATTTCTTAGGGACTTCTGAGTCCCTTGAAATTCCCAGTGGTTTGTTTCAGGGTAAGGCAGGTTGTACTTCAAACATTTATGTTCATTTTCATGTATGTCATTGTAAGAAGCATGTAATTCTGTTCACACATGTACACGGCTCATGTCCACAGACTCATGTTGCTTATTATTATTCTTTCCAAACTCCATTTAATGTCTTTCATATGTTCCCTCTTTAGTTTAAAGGCTGCCCCGGTTTCCTGATCTAAGACTCAAATCTCCAGGAGTCCACTGCTGTTGTCCACTCCGTTGGTTGTGCCTGTTTTGTCCTCTCCGTTTGGGATGGGGTCAGAGGTGGGGTTGGAGGGCACAGCGCCAGTGTTCATCTCAGTAGGGTCCTCACTGCGAGGGTCAGTCTCTCCCTCCACAGTTTTGCCCTGCAGGGCTGACTCGGCGTGGGTCTTCTGGTGTTTGGAGAGGTGGTCGCTGCGGGTGAATCTCTTGTTACACAGCAGGCAGGTAAACTTCTTCTCTCTCGTGTGGGTGCGCACGTGCCTCTCCAGCTCATCAGAGCGGGTGAAGCGCTTGCCACAGAACAGCCAGTTGCAGACAAAGGGTCTCTCCCCAGTGTGCCAACGCAGATGGGCCTTCAGGTGGGACGCCTTTCCATAAACCTTCCCACAGCCCGGTATGTGACAGCTGTGGACAGGCTTCTTCCTCAAGGAGGCGGCAGACGCCCCCAGACGCTCCAGCTCTTGGCAGTTGGGGCAGTCACATGAAGACCTTGTAGGTGTGCCGCTGTAGCCCCCAGTGCCTCTGGCCGGCTTGAGCCCCATTTGGCTCTCAATAAGCCCTGTGCCGGTCACAGGCTTCGGCTTATACATGTCCTGGGACAGCATGTGCTGTGAGGGCTGCAGGAGGTGAGAAGAGGAGCTCAGTCCCACAGAGGGGTACGGCGCTGGGTTTAAGTTGGTGAAGTCGGTGCTGTAGCTTTGCAGCTGAGGGCTGAGTGAAGCCTGTGGGGCGACTGGCTGCAGTGAACCCTGGAGCCCTCCATCTGACTGGGGCTGTGCGGCTGACAGCCAGTTGGAATTGGGGTGAACGTCCCACCAGGAGGACGTGGCATTGGACGGGGCAGAGGTAATGCCGGGTATGCCAGCCTTGTACCAGGAGCCGTAGGGATGTGTCATGTCCAAAGAGGTATACACACTGGTCAGGCAGTCGGCCGTAGCGTGGGCCTTAGACACTAACAGAGATGGGTCCTGGGACACTGAGGTCTGGAAGGAGTGGGAGAAAGGATTGTACTCTGAAGTATAGCCTCCAGCTGAAGGAGGGGGGCTTCCCGTTGGGGTGAGGAGCCCGCTGTTGCCTCCTCCAGTTGTGGTAAAGGAGCCAGTGTAGGAGTCCGCCAGGCCAGTGTCTGCGGTGCGGCCGTTTTTGGTTGTCTGAATGTCAGAGGTCATGGTGTAGTGCTTCTTTACTGGTGTGCTGCTGCCGCTCTTACCGGGGGTGGCTGTGTCCCTGATGGGGCTGGTGCTACCAAACTTATTACAGGTAGCGGTTAACATAGCCAGGGGACTGGAGCCATAGCGTGCATCTTCCTGTGAACAGATAAGGGCAGTGAGACTGACTGTCTGCAGGAAATGGCTGAGTGCTGCTTCTGTCAGTGTCAACACTAATAAAAAACGTATGTCTGACTGCCACTGCGGGCTCTTCCTGCTCTCCCCCTTTTTCACAGCGGTCAGGCCAAATTTCTAGCAGTCGATGCAAATGTTGTGATGGTTCTGCTTGGCTCAGGATTGTCCCATGGCTATTGTTTCCACTAAACCACTGTCTCCATGCTTTCGCTCTTATTGGTACATTAGCGACAAAACTTTTCATAAGACTTCAAAACAAAAGGCTTCACTGAAAATAAGCCGCATTTGAACAAGTCAAATGAGTAATACTATTCACAGACATTTACTACTTCCTTATCATATATTTTAATGTGAATCTAGCTGTGGATGGTTACTTTATTGTAAGCTATTTACTATTTACTTAACATATATGCACAATCATACAAAAAAAGGTATTGTTTTGTATGATTTTTCTATATATCATACATGTCTGTGCCTTATTCTAAAGATATTTATTTTTTCGACTCTGGATGACACATGCAAACTGTTTAGTCCTCTACATGTGATACATCCTTTATTGCCACTGGGGCGACCTGTCAGCTCTTAAGCCAGGTATTATATTTTGAGGATGACCCTATTTTTAACCTATTTATGGGACTTTTAAAATAATATCCACAGTGTTAGATTACTTTCCAAACCCTTCTTCAGTCAAGCAAACCCTTTTTAAATATTTGAAACACTTTATGCCTTTGTCTGCCTAAAATTGCTCTGTTTTACTCCCTTTTACATAAGAAAACTACCACCAAAGACTTTAGATTTCAACTACGCACTTCGCCATAGCAGCGCATACATCTGAGAGAAATTAAAAGAAGTAACGGAAGATTACTTACAATTATGTTCCCTACCTCCAGAATCGATGCGGCCATCCCTGAGTAACAAAATCCTGTGGGAGCGGAGGGGAGCAGAGGGAGAGGCGCTCTGGGTCCCGCTGCAGACAGTGTGGAAGAAGTTGGCCACTAACGCGGGGAAGTGTTTTGAGGCATGGGAAGCCCGCCCCCTAATTACAGCCTCTGAGCTCTTTGAAGACTCACCGAAGAGCAATAAAAACCTAAGCCATGGGGGAAACGGGAGGCTGATTGGCGGGACAAAGGAGAACGGCCCAACCCCATCAAGCGGGCAGCAGCCAATCACGTTTCGAGACGGACGCATGAATGGGTTACTCATCAATCACCACGAGGACATTATTTTTCAATTTTACGTGTATTATTTTTTCCATTGGGATTAGTTCAGAGCTGCCTCAAGGAAAGACCCCATTTACCAAAATCTCACTTGGAAAAAACCATGTTGTTGAAGTAGTCAATTTAATAATCGAAACGGGTAAATCGTTAAATTGTAGGTACTTTGACTTTACTTTGGCTTTACTTTACTTTGTACATTTTATGATGTGTATTTTTTACTTGTACTTCACTACATTTTAGAGCAGGTATCTTTCTACTCCACTACTTTTTTGAACGCAGTAAAAGTATTTTGAATAGTGGTATTTTCACAGCGAGGAACTGAAGATGAATTTAAGAGCTGCCATAAGACCTGGTTTAGTCCTGATTTATCCCTAGTTAAGACCTGGTTTAGACCTGGTTTAGACCTAATTTCTTCCTGGTTTATACCTGGTTAAGACTTGGTTTAGTCCTGGTTTATACTTGGTTAAAACCTGGTTTAATACAAAAAAAGCAATTCTTCATAAAATGATCCCACATTCAACTCTTTCAATAGTTTAATAAATCGGTCTGGAATACTTTTACATTTTACTTATGAAGTACATTTCAAAGTGGATACTTTTATACTTTTACTCAAGTAAATCTGTTGCTCCTGTATTTGTATTTTTACTTAAAGGGACCTGATTTTTTCCTCGTAGTGGAATGAAATTAGTTTTTTTTCCCTTTTTTAGTATATTGCAAACTAAGACATTTCTGGAAATCAAAATATAAAGCATTTATTGTCAATTACATGGCTAGTTTTCTTGCATTTCTGTGACTATGACCCTAAAAAGCGACCCCGCCAGTTGTGAAATGTGCTTATAGACTCATCTCTGTGAAGAAACACAATTTTAGAAAGTTAGGAATGACTTTGGATCACAACTACTGTATCAACTTACTGTATTTTTCTCGCTCCCTCTCCCATTATTTGTAATTTTAAATCATTTAAAAATCAGGTATAGTGCCTTTAAGTAAGAAAATTGAATAGTTCTTCCACTGCTGCTTAACAAAACATTGTACAGACTAGACGTATATGAGTGACACAACTCTTCCTCGGGTCTGACTCTAAGTCCCACTGCGCTGTCTTCAGACTGTTTACTGAACTCAACTAACTTACTCCAGAGCCCCATGTGCAGCCAGGGACGTAAAGCAATGCCTTACATTTTACAGCAAAGTCTTTTCTATTTATTTTTCTTAAATACCTATTACAGTAATATGCATAGCAAAAGCCAGTCAGAAATGTGGGTTGTAAAGTAATAGCTACAAATTACTGTGTATGGCCTTTTTCCTCAATACATCAAAGTGAATTTTACATTTTTTGTATTATTTACAGTTTAAATAATACTAAAATGTAAACTTTACTGTAGACTATACCATAACCATATTTAGATTTTGAAATGAAACCCCACCTCATCATTTATGAAAGTCTTTTCTTTGCGTATGCTGTATTCACACTTTGACTATAGCTGGAATAGCCATCACACAGAGCCCAGGACATCGAGTGCTGGTGTAAGAGATCCATGTTATTAGGCTCATTGCAGCACATGCGCCGTAAATAAGACGTGAAAAGCCGACTTAGGAGCTTTCCTGTGAGAGAGGAAAAATAACAATGAACATGTAGCTTTAGCCCGTGCCACATAAATCCAGAAATTCAACCGACCCAGCCTGTGGTTTCTCTTGCAGATTTTATGATAGTGGGTTCAAGCCTCTCTCTGTTTCCAATATTCTTAACGGCCTTTTCAGACATTAAGTGAGACTGCGCTTTGAGACAGGCAAATGGAAAGAAGTCATTACATACAATAAAGAGGAGATTATCACATCAAATAAAACAGCGGGTTAATAAGGGCTGGCATCAGTGTTGTTTCCTACACAGACGGGCTTGAAGCAGGAAACTTTGGGATACATTTTTAAAAAGAGCAATTAAAATGCAAAAAAATACTCAACTAACTAATCATGTTCAGAGCTCTTAAATATATCCACAACCACAATAACTTCTACTTTTGTTTCTATCATTCTTATTTCTGTTTTAGGTTAGAATCAGTCACACTATTTCAAACAGTTTTTAGGTGTCACATAAATAGCTGTGGTACAGAAGTTGCCAAATTTGTGAGAATATCAGTTTGCACTTTAATAAATGAATTAGCACTTGTGTAGTGTCTTGTGCAGTGTGTGACTCATTGGTGGTGGTCAGAGAGGCCCACAGTACAGATCAGCAGCCTCGCTTTTGTCAAGGCCGGGGCAGCTGTGGCTACATACGCAGCTTGCTACTACAGAGTATGGAATGGACATGTATTTATCATACTCATTTGCACTGCCAACTCTGATACAGTATTTTGTAGGGCTGGGTATCGTTCATGTTTTGATACTAGTACTTTAACGATACTTGTCTGACTGGTCTGACTTTAGCTGATATTGGCTTGGATTTTTGTTATTGGTGAAACATGTAACATTTACAACAAACTGCTGTGTAAATATATCCATCAGCTTTGGTCCTTTAGAGTTCCTCACAGACAAATAGCCAATTAGACTGACAGCAAAAAGTCATTATACCTCTAAAAAGTTATTTTAGGTGACTTTTGTTTTTTGTTCATTCCCATTTTATTTTCTTCACTCTCTTACATTGACAACAATGGAAATACCAGCTCAAAGGAAGTGCTGATACAAACAGGAAATGCTTTTACAACAAAAGTGGGCGGGGCAGAATAAGGTGAATACTAAATTATTTTACATCTACACAAAAAAGTGAATAGCTAGATGAGTTTAAATGATCCAAATTCATCTTATTTCTCTAAATTTGAGCTGTTTTGACGAGTTAGGGTCCTTTTTGATTTTAATTTATTTGCCAATGGAGTAAGAAAATAGGTCTTGTCTTTTTGGCAGTTTTATTTTCCTAATTCAAGCGAGATTACCTTAGAATCAGTAAAAATCTAAAAGCCATGAAATTAGCCAAATAATGAAGATGACAGTAGTAAATAGATCTAATAAGATAAGATAATCTTGTCAAAACTGCTCTAGACAAGACTAATATTCTCAAATCAGGTCATTTATTCAATAAAATATGTTTCTTTTAGTGTTTTTATCATTTATTTGAGCTGAAACACCACTTTTCATTAGTGCAGTCTCAAGACCCAAGAGAAATTTGCTTTCTTAAGAAAAATATTTTTTCGGTACCAATTTACTGTATTTTTTGATTCCAGTAGTACCTTTATTAACTCTGGGGTGTCCAAACTTTCTTCACCGAGGGCCGCATATTGACATACAGCATGAAGGATCCGTGGTCAGTGCATTCAAACATTCAACTGTATTTAAGAGAGGTTTAAACCGTGTCCCACACCTTTATTTAGGCTTGGAGCCATAATGCTAGCTCTGTCTCACAATTAATTAAGTTTAAACTGTGTAATTATTAAGACTGCAGTAAAAAGTACCACCTCTGAGGAGGCCTGAGGGCCGCACTTTGGCACACGCCTGGTTTAACGGCACCCAGCCCTAGTATTTTGTTTGTTTGCCATACTTATATTTCTCACATGTTTGATTTCCGATTCATTGAATATTCTTTCTTGATTACCTAGAGTTTATTTTCTTTTATTCATTGTACATAATATGTTTATAGTTTATTGAGAGGCGTTTTTGAGAGATTATTATTACCTGCTTGCAAATATATTTTCTTCTTTGATGGCACATTTCCTAACTATTGTACATATACATATCTCCATTGTGAGACCAATAAAGTCTTATCTTCTCTTATGAATGAATAATGACTATAGTCTATAGCTTTCAGAGGCTTGTCAAGCTTGTAAAGTGCAATAAAATGTAGGGCATCATTATTATTAATACTTAAATTTTGTTAACCTTTGTGACAATGCTTATTCCGTAATATACGTAGTAATTACGAGAAAGTACCTGAAATTGACAGCTAAATCTTTTATGATTTATTTTGGCTGATGGGTGCATTTAAATAAATAACAGAAGTAATGCTTATTTTTGCTTAAACAGTTGCAAAAACGGAATCAACTTACCTCATGAATAATACAAATTTCTTACCTTCAGTTTGAGCCTTTTAAAACATCACATGAGGGAAAAGGCAAAAACTAGTTAGTAAGTTAGGTTCAGAATTTCAATAGAATGATGATGGGAAAACCTTATTTTAATTACGATGCTTGTG